>CABFVX010007245.1:6212-32307 GCA_902151425.1 Timema shepardi
CCCCCCCCCCCCCCCCCGGTTTCCGCCCCTTCGCAAACCGCCCTTCTGACATACTCCCATTACAAACACCGCCCTAATGGAACGGCGTGTTTAAATAAACTACAGACTAATACTTCATTGTCGCACAACATGGATCGCCATGACTTTAAGATGGGGCCTTCCGATGGTTTTGAATTACCTCCCTCCCGCGCGTCTTCGTACACTCCGTTGCATAATTATGGCACCTTTCAACTAGTAGCATTGGAAACAAACGGTGTAGTGGCTATTTAAGTCGATTGGCCCTTTTCATTTGGAGTAGAAATGCAGTGCCGTGGGAACAAACGGTTATCTTCAAGAATTTTTATTTTTTGCAATTTTCTTTTCAGAAACGGTTTGTTCAAGTATAGAAGCATGTTGATTAAGTTATACTTTTTTATACACACACCTCCTCTATAACTTTAACAGTGATAAAATATTGATAAAATTGACCTTTTTCAATAGAAAATTACCGGATTCATAGTAAAAAAAATATGAGAAAATGTAACAATTAATAAACATCAATACATTATATTAAAAGGGGGGTTGAAAATATTAACATAAAAATTTAACTCGTTCTAGAGAAAACTGATGTTGCAAAACGTAGGATTTCTCCACAAGACCTGTCTGGGAGCTAGCGTCCATCTCTGGTTTCCGTGGTCCATCTGTTATTGTTGGCATGGAAGGATACTTTGGTTGGTTTTGAAGCCACGCCACACCACACCTTTCACCTTTCCACCCACTATCCTACAAAATAGGTTTTAGACTTGCACTCGACAGGGCCAAGGGCATTAAGAGCATGCATTAGTGCATCACATGTCAATCAACTCTGTGATACAGTCGGCTCAAAATGGTAAATTTACACGAATACTATTGCACGTGGATCATTTCTGATTAAACATTAATGGAGATAAAGAGTTAATAGACGTTTATTATACAGAACATTGTGAAATATTAAATAATATTTTGATACAGAATGCATTTAAAAGGCCGTTTTGACCTTTTTAGAATAGCTTCACAACCAGGCATTGTACACAAATCTTCATTCTGTCATAATAGGGAAGTACTGTAGTTATTAACCAGAGACTTTGTCGCTTTGCCAACCATGGTCACCGCGGCAAATTTCGAGTAATCATTTATATACGAATGCACTGCACACATTTCTGGCATATCTCGGTCTGTTCTTCTCTATTTTAATCCCATATCTCGCGCAAACCGAAAGTTGGGTTGGGCCTCCCTGCTATGATGAACGAACGCTCTTTAGCAACTTTATTCTTCTTCTTAAGTCAACACTCCGAAGGTTGGTTTGATGATTGGTGATTTCTATCCATCCGGAGCAGGAGAGCATTCAGCCCTATTGTGGTGGTCCTCCACTGCCTTCTACACTAAATTTCTATTAGCGAGAGTGAAAGAGCCTATCAATTTTGGCTGTAAATGTGATTTTACATACCTTCCAGGGTTCTTTTACGTACCACAATCAACATGGGAACGACGGTTTTACTTCCCCTCGGAAGGAAGCTGTGCTACGGATTACTATCACTAAAGAGAAATCCCTTGACTTCAGCTAGATTTGAATCCACATATAGCGAAGCCTGAGGTGAGCACTTTACCCCAAGACCATAGAGAGTGACTTAAACTTAATCCTCAATGTATTTGTTGCATAAATCTTTGAGATAATTATTTCGGTATCGCTTCATATCGACTCAATAGGTATTTTTTTATCCCTGCTAAAACTTTTCTGTATCGAGTCTCATTGATTCTTATGTGTATTTTTTTAAATTTGGCTCAAACTTTTCCGTATCGCATCATGTAAACTCTATACGCATTTTTTTATGTTGATGAAAGCTTGTCCGTATCGCGCCGTGATGATTCTATACGTATTTTTTATGTTGGCCCAAACTTGTCCGTATCGCTTGGTATCAACTCTATACGTATATTTTATGTTGGCGCTAACTTGTCCGTATCGCGTCATGTCAATTATATACGTATTGTTTTTATGTTGGCGCAATTTTTTTAGTATCGCGTCGTATTGACTCTGTATGACCAGTATGATTTTCATAGAAGCCCGTCATTTGAAAAAATTAAATTCATTTTAAAACAATGGCGAACAAAAGTATTACAATTATTGCATTTACATTCATAGTTGATTTGATTAGTAATGCGAAAAAAAAATATGTTAAGATTTAGGTATTGTCATTTACAAATTGCAAAGATATGTGTTCAAATTATTTAATTTATAAAATTTAATATTGAAAATAAATTTCATTATAATTAAAACCCTATACACGTTGTTTATACTCAAAGCATATCTGTTTTTCCATTTGTAACAAAATTTGTATATATAATATATTTACCTTGACTCAATATTTGTTCATTAGACGAATCAAATTAGTTAAACTAACATTCACAACATAACATTTTAGAAAACATTCTAAACAAGTTGATAGTAAAGAGTGAATTAGAATTAGAATTTAAGACTTAGATATATTGCTCAAAAATATATAGAAAGAATTGATTAATAAATTGGTTAATTTAATTGATGGAATAAATTGAAATTACAGATTAAAATGTATAATTAGGTTAAATTATGGTAATAACATATTGTCAAATTATGAACATTACACTTATAATAAGTTAATTCAACATCAATTTAGCAATATACAAGGTGATGATAAGTCTAAAATACTTGAAAACACGTTTGAAATTATTTGTAACACTTTCACATAACAAAATAGGTTTAACAAAACAATGTTCAAGTTCAGGTAAGTTAAGAATTCAAAATATAAAATTTGGGTTAAAAGGTTAACATCTGCAAATAAGCTATAGTAAAATTATTGAGTATTGATTGATATACGACTTTAAGATAAGTAATATTTAATGAAAAAATGTTTAAAGTTTAAATACGTATTGAAGTTGGCAAGTATAAAATTAAATATATAAGCCTAAGTTAACAAATTTGAGACGGATTTGAATGAAGTAGAGAATTTTGTAATATTCTAAGTCTTATTTGTTTATCCTTGTCCCATTACTCCTTTTGCATTTCCAGC
Source organism: Timema shepardi (assembly GCA_902151425.1). Classification (NCBI taxonomy): domain Eukaryota; kingdom Metazoa; phylum Arthropoda; class Insecta; order Phasmatodea; family Timematidae; genus Timema; species Timema shepardi. The sequence goes on from CABFVX010007245.1 coordinate 9,275, forward strand.
ATTGAAAAAATGCTGGAATAGTTCAATCAGCAGTTAACGTCTCATTGTTATATCAACTCATAGTGTCCTTCACGACGACTTTTTTCCATGACTCTGAAACATATATGTTGAAACATGTCGGATTGAACTATTCCACCATCTTTTCAATGCTGGAAATGCAAAAGGAGTAATGGGATAAGAATAAATAGACTAGACTTAGAGTATTACCAAATGATCTACTTCATACAAATCCGTCTCAAATTGGTTAAACTAAGTTTATATATTTAATTTTATACGTGTCAACTTCCACACCTATTTGGTGACCTGGTGGTCTAGGGGTAAGGTGTCGGAATTCTATGCTGGGGACCCGGGGCTCAATCCTCGGTCCCAGCACAGATTTATGTGACTACAAAACTTTTCCTTCACCTCTGACAAGACGTGTATTAATCACAACTTGTGAATGTGGGGAATGCCAGGTCTCCACCGTGGTTCGGATCCCACGTTGAACTGTAGGTCCTCCATTTCATCTCACAATCATACTACCATAACATATTATTGTAAGTGCGTATAAACCGAACGGGTAGTAAGACGCGGTGCTAATAATAATATATTTTAACTTGTTGTTTTAATAAGTTTTAATTCTCACTCTCGTTAAAACTAGTCTGACAATTTTGTTTGATATGTTGTGAATGTTAGTTTGAACAATTTGACTCGGCCAATGAACAAATATTGAGTCAAGCTAAATATATTAAATATACAAAGTGTGCTATAAAAGGAAAAACAGATATATATGCCTAGAGTACAAACAACTTGTATAGGGTTTTAATTATAATGAAATCTATCTTCAATAATCAATTTTAAAAATTAAATAATTTTAACACATATCTTTGCAATTTGTAAATGACAATATTTAAGCCTTAACATATATTTTATTCATTTACTCCTTAGGAAAGATTCATTCAGAATGTTTTCTAAAACGTTGTTTAGTAATGCAAAGTTAAATTGTACAGTAGTACAATAATAATAATATTTAGCACCATGTCTTACTACCCGTTTGGTTTATACGCTTTAAATACTAATTACTTTAATGGATTAGGAATAGGGAAGGTTGGATTAGAGGAAGTGAACCCACATTTACGTGGAGGTAGGGTGGAAAACCATTTAGGAAAAGCCGCCCCCAGTTCACTCGAACGAGTCGAACCTCGATCTCCCTGTCCTCAGCAGTCGAGCTCAACATGACAAGCGCGTTAGCCAACTACACCACCGAGGCGGGTACAGTAGTACAAAAGAAAGCGTTACTCAAGACTTTTGATAACTTTTTAGATGCACTTTATGGATAGTAAATCAAATAAGACATACTGTATTTCTATAATTTCTATTTTTAGTGACTTTCATTCAATGTTGGTGGTTGCAGATAGCCCGGACTGGAAATAAGACATGTTAAGTCAAGTGTTTTTCTTGAAAATACTAAAAATAGCTTTATCACTGTAGATTTTAATAAATTATTGTTAAATTGTGTTTTTAGGAAGAAAACGTAATTTGTGTGAAGGGGGAGCGATTAACAATTTAGTACACACAAACTCAGTAAGCTTCAGCCCAACCATGATTTGAACCCTGACCTCCTTGTCAGCGTAAAATCAATCCAGAATATTGCCACGTTTGGTCCACGTGCCCACAGAGTTTTTTTTACTTTAAATTAATATCCATGCGCATTTGATTAAACATCTAAACTAAAATACTGTTACAAAAAGAGTGATCTCTATTATTTATTTGGTTTTGATTACTAGTTATTCAGCTCTATCACCAGGAATGTCATCTCCCTAAGCAGATCCCTCCTCCCTCTCCCCCTTCCGCCACCCCCCCCCCACCCTTTTGAACACATTTCGTGGGTAACTTGAGCTATAGCTTCATCTCGAAGATTTGTGGTGACGTCGCCAGCTGGCGTTCAAATGAGAGCCTCCCATTACTTTCAAGTTGTCGTGAGCTCTTTAGCGCAAGTTAAACTTTACTCCCCACCCCTCCAACTTTACCCTCCCACACACGTGTAAACTCTTCCTGTCCTAAGAAGAAAGATGGCCTTAAGGAGGGGCTAAAACTGACATATCACAAAACCACACAAGAAAAAAAAGAAGCTATCCTAGTTATGTTTGTTTATCAACAGGACTAATATTGTTTATAATGTTTAGAGTTTATACAGAAATCATGTGTGCACGTGTGTGTGTGTGTGTATACGCCACATCTCGTTACCCTTCCAGCATATCTAAGTATTTACACTCATGGGTGTATAAAGGTGTAAATGTATTAAATGTACTTGTATTTGCACGGAGCTAGAGAAAAAAAACTATTTACGGTGTAACACCATTAGTTTACCCGACCAGGAATTAAACCCCAACCTCCCAGTCTTAGCTAAACTATTCTAGATGGTTCTGACGTATCTACATATACACAATGCTTCAGGTAGAACATATATAAATTTAATCATATATACTGTACATTTACCCGGATAAAAATCAGTATTAATATGCACATATAGTTCACTTTGTTGGTTTTTATTAGCTTTGATTGTCTTGATGAGATTGTTAAAAAACGCGAGAGTTTTCCAGGAGAGATGTTTTTTAGTTTCGTTCGGACCACCTCATCTATATCTCTGTCCTCAGAGAGCAGTGGTATGTTAAGATGTATACATATATATTTCGGGTGTAAACACACTCACCAAGTTGTCATCACATGGCTAGTACTCATTTATTTCGCACGTCTCACTCATTATTCAAACTCTTTTTCCACAAGAAAATTATCTACTCTATTCAGAGATCCTAGAAAGATACGATTAATAAAAGTTCTAATATTACTCATCCCTGATGACGTTATTAATATAAATGGAAATAATCCCTACGTAAGCGGTTTACTGCTTTGTTCACGCACCTCTGGGTAGAAGGGTGTTGTTATAGAATCATTTATATTTTCTGGTTCTGTTTGTTAAAAAAAAATGAACGATTTGGAAAAAAACTGGTTTCTTTGAAATCCATTTCAGTATAATCCGTGATAGATAATTTCTTAATATAAATTCTATGCCTCTTTTGATTTCGGCGCTCTTTGAATCACTTTCTTGGTGGCCTGTTCTTTATAAATGTTTTAAATCACAAATTTCTACTCCCTATAGGTCCAGAGCTTTTGACTACTTGAGAGATCTTGATTTGATTCTCTAAAGGGAGTATTGCTATTTTTTTTTTTTTTTCATATAGAGGAAATAGTGATAAGGCTAATATTTATGACCTCGTGATCATGGATCTTGAAATTTAATGTGCCTTCAAACTTTGATTTTAAAAGTAGGTCTGCCCCTATCTGTACCAAGGGCTGTGGCCAGAATAGTTTAGTGCGGTTCATTCTAACTTGATATTTAAATGCTATATGCCAATATTCTGGAGGCAAAATAGTGATTTCAATAAAAACTTTAATTATAAGGGTAGTGTACTAATAAGTGAGTTTAGAAAATCCAATATTTTTCATTAATGACTTATTATTGTCTACAAAATGGGGAGTTTTTTTACATTATAATCTAAACTTTATAATTGTTCTTGTGAAGAAACATTTATTTGAGGGTAATTTAGAGGAACCGGATTTCTATTGGAAAATACAATCTTACTATGCTATATGAGAACGTATGTATGATTGTGTGCTACCATTTATTTTATACTCCATGGTCTCTCAGTTTTTTTCAGGTGAACAAGTTATAAATTTTCCCAAATCCACTTTATTGCTTATCCAAGTCACAGGGTATTAAACCCAGCGGAGATTCAGGCATTTATATTGTGTAAGTCCTCACCTCAATACAATTATTTTAGAGACCTTAATAACTATTTTTTTATAACATTAGAGACACTACCTAAATAATTTTATACATTCACCAGTTAACTTATCAAGAAGGTGTAAACATCGATAAGATAATCCACGATGTAATTGTATTTATTTCAATTAAGAAAATTAAAAACGGATAGGTGAAACTTAATAAGCTAATGACAAAAATGGTCGTTCTATAAAATTGCTGCTTCCATTTGAATATATGTACAAATTTTGAAAGTGTTGTGTTAATATTCGGGTTAAATTATTTTTTTCAAAAAATAATAACATCTGTGGTGTTTAGTAAGTATTTCAAGAAATAGTGTTATAAGAATTCATTTATTGTTTTAAATTTGTAGATAAAGTATAGAATGTACCGAAAAGGTGTAAGTTTTAATACCTGTAACTAGACCACCCCCTCCCCCCAGTGCACCGAATGTGTTTTAGACCCCTAATAGCTCCATCAACTGTTATATTGTGCGATGTGAGTCCTACGCCCTAGCCCCGTGGCCACAAATGCGGATAAGAAAAAAAAGTTCTTGTTCAAAATTGTTATACTTTAATTCCGTTTAGATAACAGGTGTGTATGTCTTACAACAAGAAAGAGGTTGTTTTTGTGGATCATGTCCTATTTTAGAACCCCCCCCCCCCTCGTCCCCTACTACCCACCACCATAAGCCAAATATCCACATGGGGCCGCAATATTGTACTTGCTAAAAAGCACCAACCCACTTGGTCACCACCCAGACCCCTTTTCCCCTTTTTTTATCCTCTCCCACCCTACCTTTTGCACCTAGCTTCAGTACACCCCACGTGGCGCGTCTTAATTGATGGATCCCTCTTTATTACCAACTTCACGACACAACAAACAAGAACCCCCGCGGAACAGCCGCATATCTCACTAGCCCGTACACAGATAAATAACCTTACTTGATAATAAGTTCAAGCATTCATATTTATTTATTTTCGATTAAATTTTTGTTTATTTATTATTTTTATCCCCGTATGTTACTAACCCTTCGGGTTATGCTCTTACGTATAAATTACGCTAATGGTTTTATGGATTAAGACGATTATAATTAGATGATGTATATCTGAATTTGCGTGGAGGGAGAGTAGAAAACAACTTTGGAAAAACCACCCTCAATACACCTGACTGAGATTCGAACCTAGATCTCTCCGTTATCAGCAGTCTAATCTACTGCTAGAATAGTGCCTTAGACTATGCGGCCACCGAAGTGGATAGTACACATCACATCTTGCTAGCCGTCTGGACTGTACGCATGTTTATTAGAATAATGAGGGTTGAGAGGATTTAGGTAAAATTTAGAGGGAATGTATCTCTATTGACTTGGGGGTAGGGTGGGGAACCGTTTAATAAAAAAAAAGCTACCTCACTACACCTAGCAGGGATTCAAGCCCCGATATCTCTATATATTGAAAATCATACCAAAAGAGCCTTCCATATAGTCCAGTTAAGAATATAATCATATAATTAAAAAATTACATTAGTTATAATAGATTACGTAAAAGTGTTTGGAATGATTCCACCTAAAAGCTTAAGTCTAAAACTCCAAACTAAATGGATAGATTTAAAGAAAATGAAAGAAATATATTTTTCCAAGACAAAAAGTTTTTTTAGCACTGTAATAAGTAAATATATTTCCATATTAATTAATTTATTTATTTATTTACTCACACTAGTAGGCCCGCAGACTAGGAAGCAATTCTCATGTATTCTAATGTTCCAGTTATGAGGAGGTAATGTTTTTAATCCCTGTTAGGTTCACCGAATTAATATTCCTAAAGAGTTTTCAACTAAAACGTACCAAATATACGTCCTCAAAAATTTGCCTTGCTTATATCACTTCACCAGTCTATTACTGCGAATGGGTGTACATCTCGAGCGAGAAGAAGAAATAATAAAGGATTTTTATTTTCTGGAAAGTTTTAATCCAGAGGTAAAAAAACACTTTATATTATAAATGGTATATAGTTATTGTAATTAGATTAGTGTCTGAAAGTGGGACTAGCGCGCTTCTTGTTTGTTTAACCAAACTGCGTTCTCTGTTATATCTCATTCCCTCCTTGTCTAGCAAGTATGCAGCCAGTCTCACTGCCAGGGGGATAAGATATTACAGGGGAAGTAAAAGAGTCACGTCTGGAAAAGTCATCTTATTTGAACCCAGTATTATAGAAATGGAGGGTTCCAGACTCTAAACTGTGACCCCTGTATACACACGGTCGGCGATAGCCAGAGCACCCCAGTCTGAGTTGTGGACAATGAAGTGAGTGGATCAGCGTGCCCGGGAATGGGATAATGTTCCTGGGAGATTATTAGCGTGTCCAGTGTGTGTGGACCAGCATATTCAGTGTGTGGGCCAGCGTGTCCAGTGTGTGGGCCAGCGTGTCCAGTGTGTGGACCAGCGTATACAGTGTGTGGTGTCCAGCATGTCCAGTGTGTGTAGACCAGCATATTCAGTGTGTAGGCCAGCGTGTCCAGTGTGTGTAGACCAGCATATTCAGTGTGTGGGCCAGCGTGTCCAGTGTGTGGACCAGCGTATACAGTGTTTAGGCCAGCGTGTCCAGTGTGTGTGGACCAGCGTGTGGACCAGCGTATCGACCAGCGTATCCAGTGTATGTGCCAGCGTATTAAATGTGTGTGCCAGCGTTTCCAGTGTGTGGGCTAGTTTATCCATTGTGTGGGCTAGCGTGTCCAGTGTGTGGACTTGGATGCCTGAGCATAAGCGATTCTAGCGTTTGTGTAACGTGGGTCAGTACAGTGTGTCGTGCGCGGGGGAAAGTGGTGAGTTGATTGGACTACACGGGTGACGTAGACACTGATTGTTATGATAACTGTGTTAGGCTAATAATGAACATTTTGCGATTGTTTAAAATATTTGAATAGTTAATATGTGTTTCATTGTTATTAATGTTTCTATGTAATTTAACTCAATTGTATGTGTTCTCATTCTATTATTAACTTATGGACCTAATTATTACTCTATTATTTGATTTAGTGATTTGTTTCTTTGTAGTTAATTTAATTATATCAGTGTATGAGCTGTTTTATTTTTAGTAATAAAAACCTTGAATATTTTATGTACATTTTCCATCTTGTTTGATCATCAACGTGCTCATACGATGACGTGGGAGGCTGGCGTCGCCCAGATTTGTCACGCGTGCCCTGTGTGACCATTTTATATCAGGAAATGAGAGTCAAGCCTATTTTATCCCTAGATGCTTTCCTCGCCAAGTTTTCCTGGCTTGTTTTTCCTTGGTCGTTATTAAGGAAATTAAGAAAATAATAAAAAAGAAACACTTAAATCAATGGAAGTAGTTATTGTTTTAGTTTTTTTTAATACTTGAGACGTTTTTCCTCCACCAGTTTATCCTCATCACGAGTTTACCCACGGTGAAGAGCTAGAAGCGCAAAAGACGAACAGGACGTAGATATTCGTTTTATTATAAGCAACCTCCCACCACCACCCTTTTTCCCAAAACCCAAACTACCAATCCCCACCCTCCACCAATTTTTACCATTCTCTCTCTATAACTCGTTAAAACTTTCCCTTGTCGCTGTCAGGAGCCGCCACTGCTTGCCGTCTTAATTAACAACTGTAATTATATTCAAGCTCATTACCGGAGGAAGGGAAGACGTCACGAATCTACAGATATATTTTTTTAATTTGAAATATTTGAAGGTGTAATTCTCGTCACCTTTTAGTGTATTTGAGTTTTAATTTATTTTCAACAAAAAAAGGCGTTAGTAAAAATTGTTTTGCGCATTTCATGACTTTACAGGGGTCTTAGTAGATTAACATTATTTAATTACATGACTAATTACGTATCCAATAAATAAACCCCATATCGATTGTTCATATCTATAAATATTGAGATAAATCTGATATAATAGTGGTTATAATTATTTTTGTAAGCAAGCCAAATCTTACTACACATCCAGACAATATAAATATTTAAACTAAACGATATACGGCTGAAAAATATACAGTTTAGAGAATCTAGATTAGACCATAAACAATCTTAAATTTTGATATGAATTAATTGAAACGTGTATGTGGAAATATAAAATTAAATCATTTGACACGAAGATTCACACAAATTACTCCTGTTATATAATTAAGTTCCAAGAATACAAGGGAACAAATCCTGCCTTCCTTAAATAAATTCAGTCATTTTCTTTTATGATAACAACAGCAACGACTTAATTATTTAAAATGATTCTTTTGGTGGGTTTTGTTATGTTAAGTTAAAAGGGAACGTGAGCTACGCCAGTATTTTGTGCAATTTTACAATCAAAATTTGGCCCAATATAAATATTAAATATAACTTTATTTGATAAGTTTAGTTTTTTTCTAAACACAATAATGTCAACTGTTTTTAAATATGAGTCAAGAATTTCATGGATTTTGAAGAGAGACTTTTCAAATAAAGAGATAACGATCTGTTAAAACTCCATGATGTCCTTAACAAATATTAAAAAAGTGTTAAAGTACATAAATGTAGATCATTAAATTAAACGTCGCTCTATCTACTGAATTACCTTTTTATTTATTTAAACAAAATGTTGTTGATATCTAAAAATTAAGACAAAGCACTTTACTAATGTAGTGAAACAGTTTTTGTTGTTTTGGAAGAAAGCGAGTGCTCCATCATTACTTTTTCATCAGAAGTCAGAAACAGTCTATCTCAGAATATTACATTCAGCCGAAACCGCTTTCTGCGAACAAAATGGACCGTTGATGAGGTACAAGTTTGGTTGGGTTATTACGGGTTGCGTTGTTGTCGTACTTTATACGTGTCATGATTACGTGTCACTGTGGGTCCCCTGGTGAATCGTTGCGGCCGTAAAACACAAATTGGAGTGGAAATTGCGTTTGAGCTGGGGGGAAAGTGTGGTAAGAGGTGAATTTTCAGGTCGGGAGAACTTTTCATACGTACCAAACTCACCTGCTGGCTTGTATCGTTGACTACGAAAACCTTTATTTCGGGAACACTCTCAGGTCAAAAATCTATTTTAAGCATCAAATTTGGGAGAATATATAATTATTAATCATAACTCATAAGCCACCTGACAAATATATTTTTATTTTAACAATTAGAGGGGTAGTTAATGTATATTTAGAAAAACCTTCGTGTTTAGTATTATTTAAAAACATCTATATATTACTGAACAATCTATTTGAGGTATTTAACGTTCACCTTATGAATCACACAACAATTTCTAGGAGCGAAAGCAAAATGGCCTACCAATTTTGCCGGAAAAGATATTTTCACATACTTTGCAAGACTCCTTCACATACCACAATCGATATGCGACTGATGGATTTACTCCCACTCCAAAGGAAGCTGTGCTACAGACTTGTATCTCTCAAGAAAAATTCGTTGAATCCAGCCAGGTTTGAACCAATAACTATCGGTTCCTGAGTCAAACACTTTACCGCAAGATCACCGAGGTTGAACATCTTACTGGAATTATATAGTCTACTTCGAAGAGAGCAATATACTAGTGACATTAATTTTGGCGGTCCATGTCTTACAGTCTGTCTGGTCCATCTGCATATTTGTACTATTGGGGCTAGAGATGTGTTGATAGAAATGTATTAACATTTGCGTGAAGAGAGGGTGGTAAAAATATTTAGTACTAAATATTCTTAGTTTACTTGGCTGTGATTCAAACCCTGACACCACTGTTACCGGAAAATCAGACAAGACGAGGTTTAAAACATACTACACTAGACCTTCCATTATAGATAGTGTGTTATTTTATCTGAGTTAGTCGTAGTGATTGTTTATCATCCCTACTTTCAAGGTTATATAGTTTTGACTATGAAACAATTAAGCGCAGTATCACTAGAGAGTAAACCAAAAGTACAGTAGCCCCATGGCTTCTTTGGTGCTGACTGACAGCTTTAAAAAGTTACCAGACCAAATTACGTACTCCTACGCCGAACCATATGATCTGCAAAAACACGTGTTTAGCGGCTGTCACTTCTGAAAATCAAAATTTAGGTAAATACCTAAATGTTGACTGTTAGAAGTCAGCTGTGAGCTGTCAGTCAGCACCAAAGAAGCCACGGGCTACTGTAGAAGCTCTTGAGCGTAAAGTAGTAGCACTTGAGTGCGCGGACTGGGGCACAAAGAATAATTAAACTTTTATTTTTAATATTTTTATTTTATTTGGGCTTTTTGTTAAGTTAACTTAAAACTAAGTTAGGTTAAGTCAGATTAAGTCAGGTTTGGTATATAGGTTAGGCTAGGTATCCTTCGTCAAGGGCTTCCCTTGTTTTTCTCGATAGTTTCCAAACTTTAAAAATAATCCTAAATAAAATGTATATACAGTACGATCTTAAAGTAAATAACCAGAATGGGTAGTAGGACGTAGTGCTAAATAAAAAAGAATTATAATAAAAATTTTTTAGATGGTAGGTATAATTTGCAGTCAGTGAACCCAAATTGTCTTTTTTTACCTACTTGGTGTGTTCGCCGACCTCAAGCCAAGTGGAGGAGAACAACTTTCTTCTATTATATACTTCGTACCCCAATCCACGCGCTCAAGTTTTACAACAGTGTGCTAAAATGCTAATATTTTCGGCTTACACTGAAGTGCTACTGCGACCAACTGCTACATATTTGGTCTTATACCCGACAAGTGTTTAAAATGTGACTTCTCACGTATGGTTTTTATTTTAATTATCTGCGAAAGCTATGTACTAATTCATGGTCGAACACATAACCAAAGCCCAAAACTTCCATTGTTCACTGAGCATTATTGTAAATATTCTGTAAATACGAACTTCTAAATCCCTAGCACAAAATTGTATATGAGAATTTCCTGGATGGATAGTAATAAGTGGAAAACACATTAATAAAAGAGAGAAGAGGCACAATAAACTATCAAATTACATTCCATTTTTTTTTTTACTAGATCTACTTTTAGAAGTCATATGTAAAGTCATGTGATCTTCAACTTTCAAGTTTGATAGATATTATCAATGCCTATAAAATAACACTAATAAAATATAATATGTTATCAGTTAAGGCAGTAAAATAAGTTAATTTCTAGAAAGCCCCTTTTTATTAAAATTGAACTTTACCCTAGCTATTTAATTCTGGAAACAGCTTGCACTAGGCCTGCATCCAATCGAATTCATTGACACGTAGTACGCTGCGATGTATAACTTAGGTTACGTTACGTTACGTTACATAATAAACTTAAACTGCTCTCCGATACTCTACTCCCCTTTCACCCTTTTTTTTTAATCAGTTCCAAATTAGTTGGTCCGGCATGTTTGTATAGCTTACATGGCTCTCTATTATCTACGTTATTTTGTAATATAATTAAATTGGTAATCAATACAAGCATAAAAAGGTAAAAGCTTGGTGAAACAATGGTGTAAATCATTTGAAGGTAAAACAATCACAGCTGGAGGTATTTAATAAATACTAGGGTAATTTTGTTTCTAATTTATAAAGCACTGCACCCAAACAGGTGTTTTACGAATAGCGGGTAGGTCACAGTTTAAACTCCAGCTGGGTGTACTGAGGGTGATATTTCCTAAATAGTTTCTCGTTCTTCTACGACGTTAAATGAGCAGATATTTCTTTAAACTATAGTTTACTTATCTTTACTCAATTATTGTAGTTAAAGAAGTATAGCCCGGATGAAGTGAAACATTCCAAGCAAAATAAACATAGGCCTATATAAACCTACATACTGTATATTATATATATATACAGTAGCCCCATGGCTTTTTTGGTGCTGACTGACAGCTCACAGCTGACTTCTGACAGTCAACCTTTAGGTATATACCTACATTTTGACTATCAGAAGTGACAGCTGCTAAACACATGTTTTTGCAGATCATATGGTTGGGAGTAGGGATACATAATTTGGTCTTGTATCTTTACAAAGCCGTCAGCTATCAGCTGTGAGCTGTCAGTCAGCACCAAAGAAGCTATGGGGCTACTGTAGCTTATTATATAATGGTAGTCTTTGATTAGAAGGGATGTAAAAATAAAATGTTAAATAATTATTTAGTTGAAGTTAAATCATTAATATTCAATAATTGAACATTATATTTATATATCACCTATTTTAAAAAGTTTTAAGATTGATTATATTCATCGCCAACAAAAGTATCTGGAGTTGACTGGGTAACCACACAAATTATTGAATGGTTACCTCGAACCACGCCTTGATTCAAACAAACAGAATTAAAGTATCTCCATTTTATTGCATTATAATTATTACTATTAACACCACGTCTTACTACCCGTTCGGTTGATAAGCACTTACGCTAATCTGTAATGGTACGGTGACTGTGAGATGAAAATGGAGGACCTACAATTTAACGTGGGATCCGAACCACGGTGGAGGTCAAGCATTCCACATATTCACAAGTTGTGATTAATACACGTCTTGTCAGAGGTGAAAAAAGGGTTTGACAATCAGATAAATCTGTGCTGAGACCCATGATTGAACTACGGGCCTCTAGCACAGAGGTCCAACACCTTACCCCTAGACCACCAGGTCACCCATTTTATTACAACTTATCCTTTTTTATTAATTAAAAAAATAGTCAAAATCTTAATTTTCCAGTTTTTAGGTGCACATTTTCATGTACATGGGCTATTAATTTTAGAATTCCAAACAAACTCTTTATTTTATTAATATATACATGGGCTATTAATTTTAGAATCTCAGCCCTCATGATTGCGCTAGTTACAAACAAACTCTTTATTTAATTAATATAGACGTTGGTAGGCTATCGAGAAAACTGAAATAGAAATAGAAATATAACGTAATATAAATTAGTATAATAAATAGTAATATGTATATATTAATATCAGTTATATTCAATAGTTAAGTATTGAAAAAATGTTTCAGAAATGATGGATGTATTTAAATCTGAGATATTTAACGTGTACTTTATACTTTCTCATAATACTCACGACTTACAAACAAGGTTAAAACAGGACAGTACACCTAGTTCCTCACTTCAAGTACCTAAATATTTACTTCCATTTTAAGGACAACCCGCAAACAAATATTTAATATTTCTATTAGGTTCACCCGGGTTCTTCTAGTCTTGTCAAAAACGGCAACTAATGAGGGCTGTCTCATTTCAAAATTTCGAATGTTATTTTAGGGTAAAATTAGTATAGTAGGATAAATACAGTAATTAAAAAATAAATTCCTAACTATAAGCTAATATATATACTTTTTAATAAAGTTCTTTGAAACTTAATTTAACTCTTATATTCGGGGGGGAGGGGGGGGAGGGGTAAAATATATTTCTCCTTTCTAAATTATTTTGTAACAGTGTACCTAGTTCTTAATACCATAGAGTAAGTAACAGTGTATATTATTTCATTTAGGATCTTAGTTGTGATGTTTCTACAACATTTCATTTCACAAATCTTACGAGTAATTAGTAAATGTCTATTTTAAGATAAAATTAAAACATACTTTCTAGTGTAATTAGGATTGAAATTTAAAAAAATTGTATATCAATTAACTGGCATTTAAAAGTTTTACCTTAAGAATAATATATTATTTTGAAAATAAAATGAAATACTTCTTAGATGTAAATTTCAAAAAAAATGTATAAGCCTATTTTTTTAGTTTAAAAATTGTTAAACTATTTATTACTAGATTAAACATTAAATTAATTATTTTACATGCATAAAAATATACCCTTATATATAATTTATAATATTCGCCCAATATACATTTTTAATCAAATTATTAAAGCCATTTTTGAATTATTTTAAATTTCCAAAAGTGAGTAATCAAAAAACTCCTCTTAGCCTTAGAGCTAAAATTAAAATCACTAATCAGCCTTGAGGTATATCAAATAAATATATTGTATAATCGGAACCCATTTAACGGTTTCAGATGTAGTCACAGCTACAGAGAGACATGGACACGGACATACAAAGATCTGTAATATGTATTTTGAGTTTTGTGGCTCATAGAATTTCAAAATTTATCATAATCTTGAGCGTAACATTTTTACGATTTCTATAAAATACTTTATTCATATGATGAATAGATAATTAGATAATTTGCTGGCCTCAATGAACTTCGTGTTCTTGAATGTGAAGTTGAGGTTTGGTAGTTCTTGCTCTAAGCCCAACAAATTTAGTTTTACGTGTATCAGTTTATTTACGTTGTCGAGCACGTTCTATTGAAGCGTGGCTATCTCGTTATCATGCATGGTCAGACTATGTTACTCGATGGATGTTCATTTTGTCATAGGCTACACACACACATACATAAAAAATAGATACCCTAACATTACCGGTATGTTGTTCATTTAATTACTTCATTTAGTCAGGGAAGTGTAATATTACTGATTATGACTACATAAATTTAGTCAGATTCGTGTGCCTGCCGATGTAAAATTGGACTAATTTCAGCAAATAAACAGCTCATACAAATTACATTAAGTATAGTAGGATAATTTAACCTAAGGTATGTGACAGTTTTACGTAACTGTGCAATTTATTGTTAATTTTACGTTATATTTTGTAAGCTCCGAGTGGTTTATAGTATAAACAAGTGATTTTATTGTTTGTATACAATAAGTAAATAGCGTACTTATGTTTAAAGCTATAGTTACAAACAGGTCAACTTTCATTAAATGAAACTTACCCGACAACTATAAAAGCTACGAGATCTACTTTGAAAAATGTATAGGCCTACGTCAAATCGTGTGGTCTGAAGCTCTCAAATTTGATTGATACTATAAATACAAAATATACATTACGTCAGACCGCAATCAAGCCGTACCTACTAAGCGGCCGCCATCTGTTGAGGAAGATAGTGCCACCCTCGGTAGATAGAGGGTGTCATATGGTCAGCACGACAAGCCCTCCCCGTCTGCTAATCTCAGTTCTCAGCTCTCATTTGTCCTCACGAGGCTGAGTTATAGTTTGATTTTGGTAGGAAGAACAGTACAAGCTAGTTACTAAAGTTTCTAAAACAATTTTAATATATTTATACCTCAAGTCATGTGATTTAAAGTTGTCACTTTTGACATATATTATCAATACCTATAGAATAACACACATAATATAGTAAAATGTTATCGATTTTGGTCGCAAAGAAATATGTTTGAATTTTTTCTACTGTTCTTCCAACCAAAATCAGGCTATAACCACATTCCTGACTTCTCAGAAAATTTGGAAGCACCGGGGATTAAATCCGGAACCTCTGGATCTATAGACATGAACTCTTAACAATAGACTACTTAGTTAGTAGGCCTACATATATAATATTAATAATGTAGTAAAAGTTATCATTACTAATCGTAAAAAAGACATGTGTTAGTATTTTCTAATTGTTTTTCCTAGCAAAATCATAATATAGGTTAATTATTATTTACCACTCTTGTATTATCGTAATAGACTGAATTGATGTTGATGGGGAGGTTGAATTTGGATCCCTTCTGGGCGTGGTTTGTGTTTTTTATTGATTAAATGGTTTTCCACCTCTCTTTTTTTGCCTTCTTAATCCCTAATTCATCAGTGCAATTAAAATTTGATTAGCCTGGAAAGGTAATAAATAGTAAGTGTTGAAAATAAAAGTTACATAATACCTAAATAGGTGTTCACACGGACACAGACGTCAGATTCATGTTTTCAGATTTTATGATGGTGTGGAGGTCAAGTTTCTAATCTCCGCCAGTGAAGCCAAGGTTCTTTTGACATTTGTAATTTATGGTATTTTATTTCATTCGTTCTCCCCGTTAATTTGCGTGGACTTCCTCAAAAATGAGTCACCTTAATCATATCCTTTAGATTAAGCCATTTATATCCTTGATGTTGAATGTATGGGTGAAAAGGCATAGTTAGAAAAAAAAACAAGTACCGTCTGGATACAATCTTGATATGATAAGTACAGTAGGGTTTTGGAAAGAAGAACCTTTTAGAAAATACAAAGTTTCTTTATGATCAACCATAATAACATTTTTATAATATTTTACTTATTTCATAGGTATTTATTTATATAATGAAACAAAAGTGATAACTTCATACCAAATTGTCACCTGGAGAACTAGGGGTAAGGTGTCGGACTTCTGTGTTGATATTCCTGGGGTTCAATCCTCGGTCCCGGCATAGATTTATCTGATTGCCATACCCTTCCTTCACATCTGACAAGACGTGTATTAATCAAAACTTTTGAATGCGGGGAATGCCAGGCCTCCACCGTGGTTTGGATTCCACGTTAAACTGTAGGTCCTCCATTTCATCTCAAAATCACACTACCATTACACATTAGCGTAAGTGCGTATAGCCCGAACGGGTAGTAAGACGCGGTGCTAAAAATATTATATAATATTAGTAATAATAATATTTTAATCAATAAAATTGTTAAATTGAAAAACCTACAGAACTCTTCTCATTTGGAGATGTGTTACAAGTAGACAGACGCGTTAATGACTGAGATAGTTTATCTGACTACATCCTGTCATTGGCATCTCTTTTGTTATATTAAGCAGCTTTTTTATCAAGGGTTATGAAATTTATCTGATTAAACAGGGACCATTTAAAAGGGACAAGGGGATGGGACATTGACAAAGACGTTATACTTGACTCGTATGCTTTTCCACTGATGTGGAGGTAAAGGCATGGTTGTAATTTCAATATTACAAAAAGAAGAACATTATGTGGGGGATATCAAGACGTTTCGACACCAATATGACCTTCACCCTGACTAAGTGGACTCACCGAATTAATTGTGGGTTTAGGATGTTTATGAGATAATTTTAAGAACAATTATAAGCTATTTATGTTTTTGTAAGGAACTTTTTTTTTGCATTTATGTCAGGCAAATAACCCATGATTCCCACCTCAAGATCAGGAAGGTAATTTTTTATTCAACCCTCCACCAAAGTTATTAAAATGTGAGAAAAAACACAATATCATTCTAATAATAATAATAATAATAATAATAATATTTAGCACCGCGTCTTACTACCCGTTCGGGTTATACGCTTTAAGTAATTATTACTCTAATGGGTTAGGAATTGGGATGGTTTAATTAGAGGAAGTGAACCCGAATTTGCGTGGAGGGAGGGTGGAAAACCATTTAGGAAAACTACCCTCAGTTCACCCGACCGAGATTCAAACCTCGATATCCCCGTCCTCAGCAGTCGAGCTTCAACACGACAAGCGCGTTAGCCAACTACGTCACCGAGGCGGGTAATATCATTCTAAATTAATGAATTACTATTAGAAGAAGAGGTGGATAGCTTCGTAACAATACTTAGAAGGAACTCCGAATCACCAGTAACGCTAGTCGAAAATCAACCCTAAGTATTTCATTATTTTGGTATAAATAAAAGGTATTCATGATTTTACCCAAGGTAGATGCCTTTCAGAATTTATGATAAGTTTGGTTGTAAGAATAATATCCCTTACATTTTAGTATAAAAGAAAGGCAATATTAAAATCAGCCAATTATTTTTAAAATCTTTATTAACTTCCAGTCTAAAAGCAAATAAAATACGCCAATGAAACTAGAATTTAAAGTAAATTTACCTATAATTGCGTTGAGAGAGAATGAAATAAAGAAAGAATGATAAAAACGTGGTAAAATATTTAGGGACAAATAACCTTCATTGCAGCCGGCCAGGAATCAAACCCAAATCTTCCCATCCATCAGAAAACTAGATTAGTTAAGATGGGGATGAAGGAAAAGCGATAAAATGTAGGTGTTTTTGCAGTTTTTATTTCAAAATATATTTCGTCAAAATAAATCAAAGATTTCTCGAGTACAAACATAGAGATTATTTTCTTCACATGGTGGCCTCAAAAGTTCTTGAATATCTGTCAAAGTTATCATGGAAATTAATGACAAATTTTTTCTTTCCTTTAAAAATGTTGCTCCTCTACGATCATGACAAAAAAAAATATTCAAAAACTGTGGAAATCCCCATATAAAGATAGTTAAACTATGATTATATTGAACTTGAAGCAATAGTTTACTTATTTTGGACAAACAAGGGTTGATATAAAAACTTCACAGGTACTTACCTTTACTCCCGTCTCCTTAACCCCGGCGTTAAGACTGACAGTTTAGTCTACGGGCCCCTCGATGTTGGTAATAATAGGTTATTAACTAGTAATGTGTCGCTGGCATGTCACCTCCAGAAGAAGATGGCAAAGGAGCCGTTATCGTCCCTTTTCTTACCCATTTTTACTTTACTGACCTCCCATTTTCTTTCTTTTGTAAATCCTTCATTTCTTATTCTTTGTTATTCTTTCTAAGGTTTTTTTTTAACTGACTGTCCCCACGCTAAGCTTTTAATCACACTAGCTTTAGTGCCGCCAACCTGAATTCATGACACACTGTAAAACTCGACACTAAAGTGTAATTGCATTTTAAATGTGTCGTTGAGCATCCGAAGAAAAAGTGTGCTACCTTATATATATATATATATATATATACACAGAGAGAGAGAAAGATATATAGAGGGGAGCAAGCGAGATAAAGCTATATACTGTATTATTAAATTCAACATAATGGCAAGTAACCATGTATACATTTATCTGTTTTTATGTGTATTCCATATACATATTTTATATCCTATATAAAATATATGTAAATATATATATTATATATAAATATATATAATATATATATTATATATATAATATATATAAATATATAATATATATAAATAAATATATAATATATATATTATATATATAATATATATAAATATATAATATATATAAATAAATATATAATATATATAAATAAATAAATATATAATATATATATAAATAAATATATAATATGTATATAAATATATATATAATATATATAAATATACAATATATAAATATATAAATATACAATATATAAATATATAATACATAATATTTATATAAATATATAATATATATAAATATACAATATATAAATATATAATACATAATATTTATATAAATATACAATATATAAATATATAATATACATAAATATAAATATATATAATATATATAAATATAATAAATATATAAATATACATATAAATATAGACAGCTAGATAAATATGTTAAGGAAAAAATTATCTATATCTAAATAGAGAGAAAGAAGATATATATATATATATATAGAGAGAGAGAGAGAGAGAGAAAGAGAGAGAGGTAGAATATATGCACATTATTCTCTTTAGAGGCTAGCCTATTGCTTCCGCTAATTGTGGAGTGTATTTAAATTACTAGTGTTTAGGATAAAACAATAATGACTAATACTGTGTTTTTTTTACTCTCTTTGTAATATCAAACATAAAACATAATCATAAAGAGGCTTGTATTTTATATAGTATAGATTACACTATATATTGATCCTATTACAAAACCACTAACATCGGTGGACACGTGGCCAATGTAGTCAGTATGAACTTGTAATTTTTTAAGGTGACAAGGAGGACGAATATAGAAAAAAAAACAGAGCATCCTTAGTTTTTTTTAATGAATGGTTTCTCAATTATTTTTCACCGTGCATACATTACATTCTACCTGAATTATATTTACCCCGTAAGTAAAAACATGTTGGGTGGACAACGAGGTTACAAAAATTAAATAAATTTAAAAATATTAATATTAATTGGGAGAATATACTTTTTATTTAGTTTCTATTGAATGGAGTATATTTACAATTTAACCATTTAATAAAATTACGTTCTAATTTTAAAGTATTTCCAAATTTCATTTTATGGCTAGAAGCATAATTTGAGTTTATTACATGATAAATACAAAATTATACTTAGAGTCTGAGAGATTAATTGGGTAACTAAATTAAAGTAATTGAATTGAAAAAGTAACATTTATTTATTTAATGGTATAGTTTGAAATCAATCTACTACAAGCAATATTAATATTTAATAACGTTTAAGTCGATGACCTAGTGGTCTAGGGGTAAGGTGTCGGACTTCTGTGCCAAGGTCCGGCGTTCAATCCTCGGTCCCGGCATAGATTTATCTGATTATCAAACCCTTCCTTCACCTCTGACAAGTCGTTTATTAATCACAACTTGTGAATGTGAGGAATACCAGGCCTCCACCATGGTTCGGATCCCACGTTAAACTGTATGTCCTCCATTTCATCTCACAATCCCCCTACGATTACACATTAGTGTAAGTGCGTATAAACCGAACGGGTAGCAAGACGTGATGCCAGTAATAATAACGTTTAGCTTCAAAATTGATATAGTAAATTAATATAATTTTAGACTATAAATTATATCTTCTAAGAGATATTTTTTTTTAAATGAAATAATCTATTATTAAATATTTAACAACTAAATATCATTGCCTGGCTAGTATAAATTAAAAAAAAAGAATGTTATAGTATTTTACCCGGCTGATTGTACTGAAAATTTATACTTTCACATTATCTAATACCAAGAGAAAGTATTTTAACCGTGAAAATGTTTCACCTCAAAACTACGCTATGTGTGCCTGCAAATCCAAACAGAAAAAAGTGAGTTATAAAATCCTGTTCGTCCCTGAACAAAGATTTGAAACGTTTGATGGATTTATTCAAACTTGATCTTAAGATTATATGGCTATACCTAGAGCATTTTTTTGATTTTGACACTAGCTGTTATACGATGGGTAGTTTACCGATGAATAATTCTTTGGTTCCATATTTTTGTTTAAAATGAATATTTGGGGAGTGTTACTTGGGACAAAATTCAACCAAGGGTAGTCTACTAACTGGTTTACTAAATATTCTAATATTTTTGGAAATATTTATTAACATATGTGTTCATAATATTATTTCCAAGTGACTATCTTTTATTATCTGTAATGCAGCTTTTTTATATGTTTAAATATATTTATTTAAAGGTAGCTTGCTCATTACAAATTTCTTAAGAAATTGGTCTTGAATATTTAATTTAAATGGATAACCAGGAATGGTTTTTCATTATAAATAAGGAAACTAAAAAATTAAAAATAATATTAGAATAGCTATTTTATAACTTTTAACAAAACACTAGAAATTTGTAAAATAATTGAACATTTGATTCAAAATATATTCATAACGCATGTTTATTGTTATCAAAATGATTATGTTTTTTTTATGAGGAATACACACTTAAAGGTAAATTACTTAGAATATTTGAAAATTCTTTCCTAAGCTCTAATAAATAATATGATAAGGTTTCTGTGATTTTGTCATAGGTTTACTAATATTTTTGTTATAGTTTCCTACTTTTATTTAACGTGAATATGGGTACAACTCCTCTAAAACTTTACCGTTTACATTCTTACATTATTCGTGAAACTATGTGGACATGTAAATCGAAATGCACAAAAACTTCAGACCCTTTTTTTATAACAAGTTTTACTACACGTTTAGTTTACACGCGTACTAATTACGCCAATGGTTTAAAAAATGAAAAAGACTATATTTTATAGGAAGTTGTAATTATCCAGTTTTATTGAATTGATCTCTAGTGCATTTAAATTTAGGTTGTGTCTATTTTATTTAGTCTGGCTGTACTGTTGCTGTTTTATTTCCGTACATGTGCAAGCAGGCTACGGTCAATAACATTCAGCTTGCTTGTTTACAGCCCTTGCAATAATTAAATAAAAAAACCTCGCACTCTAAGTGCAAGAAAGAGAGCAATATGCTTCATTGTAAATTATATTGTTTTTTTGTTCTTTTTCTAGAAGTAGTTTTACTTGTGTCCGTAAGGGCTCAGCAGCTCCCGGGCACAATCCGAGTCTGAAGTCTGGTAATTTGTTTGTTTTTTACTTTTACTAGGCAGAGTTGTTAATGCCGATTCGGGCTAAGACGTGTGTGTTCCGATATGACAAATTAATTATGATATATATATATATATATATATATAGAGAGAGAGAGAGAGAGCGATAGAGAGAGAATAAATCAACTTTCAAGCATTTACTTTTTACGACAGTTGAACAAAAATGATTTCTGTAATTACTAAATAAAAGTTATATCAAATAACATAATAAAATATGTTTAAATTATAAGGTGTGTGTTGAAGATACCGTAGCGCGACAAAATGTAAGCAAATTCTAGTGGAGAGAGAGTGTAAAATAATTTTGAAATAAAAACACACCCTCATTATATCCGACTAATTTAAGCCTCTATCTCCCCATCATCGGCAGTTCAGCCTACTAAAAAAGTAGCGCCTTAGACTATGCATCCACTGAAGCAGGTAACTTCAGACATCGATAGAGAAATAGATGGTATTCATTTTCCTTTTAAAAAAAAAAATTGTAATAGAATTTAAATTGTGTTTTATATTCCATGTCCATTATTAGTCCTAGCCAATTTTTAATCACGTAATTGAGTTTATTTTCATACATTTGTGTACACATTTTAACCGAATACCAGGCGTATCCTTTGATAGTTATTCACGAACACACGCTGGCCACAAGTTCCGATAACTACTAGTTTAAACATTCTTAACAAGAAGGTTAACGGACAGTTTAAAATATGCTTTGGATTTGATGTAAAAAGAGATGGGTATGTTAAAGAAACTTTTACTGACTCAAATATACAGTTTAATATATAATGAGAGTATTGGCTATAGGTAAAATACAAATAACAGTATTATCACATTTTATGAAATTTTTCTTGAAAAAAAATTTGCTAAAAACTAATAGTGACTACCTACACCAGTGTAAACGTAAACATAGGCATCAGTATCGTCTTGACCGGCTCGCCGGTCTTTCGAATCCCTTCCGAGTGTACTGAATTGTAAGTTTTTTTTATAAATTAATTAATTTTCCCTTTACCTATTACTAAAAATGCTTTTTCACTTTCTCTAAAGTGAACATTCCCTATCTGTAGCGCCATCAGTATAGCCATGTGGATAGATAGCCCACACGGGTAATAAGAAGTTTAGCACGAGAAAATTAGTTAATATTTTATGTTGGTGCTTTGTCTTAAATTGAACTATTTGAGGTCCTTCTTTAAAACCCAAAACAACCTTTAATTCGTTATCGTGCAAAGAGATGCGTCTCAAAAATTAAAATGGTTGCTTATTGATCATAATTTTTTTAAACCTTAATATTTTGCCTAGAAAACACAATTTAATCGTATCAACCTTTTAGTTATCATACTAATATTATAAAGAGGAAAGATTTGATTTTTTGTTTGTTTGAAATGAATAGGCTCCGAAACTACTGGACCGATTT
>CABFVX010007246.1:0-32300 GCA_902151425.1 Timema shepardi
TAAATCTGTGCCGGGACCGAGGATTGAACCCCGGCCGCCAGCACAGAAGTCTGACACCTTACCCCTAGACCGCCAGGTCACCTTGCCTTTATTTAGAGTACGACTAAGATAGGATCAGAAAACCATGGATTGGGGGACTATTCCCCACTTATAGGCACCCGATGTTCTGTCAATTATGGAACTGGCTGTTTTACCTAGTGATAAGTCTCTTACTTTTGTAAGAGATTAATGTCAGGTAGGTACCTCCAGTGAATAGCAACGCGAGGAGATGAGTGGACAGAGGCCACCCCAGTTTGCTATATAGGAACTCAGAATTCTGGCTTTTGTATGCATTTGTGGATACAAAATAAAAAGCAAATTGAAATAGACACAATATCATACTTGTCAAGCGCATATTAACGTTAATATAAAATTAGCCTAAACTAACTTTAACTAAAATTAAAAACTTCAACATTAAGGTTAGATTGAATTAAAAAGTTTATGTTATAAAAATCATCACAGACAATCAATCATTTGAACACGCATTCAGTTTTGTTTCTGATTTTTTTTTATCACTGCGTCTTACTACCCATTCGGGCTTAAAACTTTCGAATGTGAACAAGTTTTCTATTATACCTACAAACAATCATACATTGTGACAGTACTGTAAGTATCAAAACAGCTACAGATACAATCATGTATAAGCCACCCAAATTTAAGGGAGTTTGACATCACCATGGAAAACAAAGTTGTATTCGACCACCCTTTTTGCACCTCGTGACACACTATGTAATTGGTAAATCAACCAGAAGGTTACACTGAATCCAAGATGGCGTTGAACAGGCATTGTAACTCACTTCTAGAGAACTACAAGTAAAGTATTTGATATGCCTCAGGACCCAGGATGTTAAACTACCAGTCTATACTACACTTAACAGATTTTTACTAAGATATATTTGAATATTTCAACAACTTTTTTTCTATATCCTCCATTAACTCTGAAAGTTAGCAAACTTACCTTTTATAGTTTAACTATTGTGTAACTTATAATATGGGGTCATAGTGTAATCATTCATGTTATGGTTGTTTCATTTCAGGTGTAGGCCTACACCTCAAATTACTGGGAGCCGCTAGTCTTCTCGTCTCGTCGTACCGATAAATAGAGACGAGTGGGATAAAAATAAGAGGCCACTCAAAGCTTTTAACAATTATATATATATATATATATATATATATATATATACATCTAAAATATTTAATTAATTTAGTAATAAACCTTATTATGATTTATACTTGTGAATTTGGGTATATACTCTTGTCTATTTAGTACATCTCAATGAGTTGTTGCGAGGCCTGCCTTAGAGTATGACACTATGTTACCATGAGATTGTCTGCAGTCTTATGGTTAAAGAAAATATTGTTTCTACTAGAACCAACAAAAAAATTCAGATTACAGTATTTATTTTTTCAAGTAAACGTTACATATTATGTTGAAAAATAAATGTGAATGACGCATTAATTAACCTTACTAAATGATAGTTTCAATATATTGTATGTATCATTTTTATTTTAAATAAAAGTATCTGCTTTACATTTTATTGGGGATACATTGTTTTTCCAAAAGAATAACCTAAGTGAAGGCAAAAACAAGTTACTAATACTGAAATTAAAAAAAAACTTTGGCTTAATATTTATCATAATGTAAACATTTAAAAAATGTTCCCATTAAATAATTATCTACTCATATTTAATCTTAATACTCTAAATTCAATTAATTTATCATAATATAAATTCCAGCTTTCCATTTATAATAATTTTAACTGATTGTTAGAAACTTCCAACATGATTGTCTCAGAAGTTTATAAGTTACTTTCTTTAATGCCTTCATGAGCAAAGGATAATAAGTGACATGTTCTCCATGGGTCACTATGGATGTGTTTGTGATAGCAAGAAAGAAGCTTATTATCTAACAAGTCCATAATATCTACTTTAAAATAATTATAAGTGATTTTTGACCTTGTGCACAAGGTGAGCTTAGATTGATCAATGCTGAATTAATAATGACCTAGGGTGACCTGGCGGTCTAGGGGTAAGGTGTCAGACTTCTGAGCTGGGGGTCCGGGATTCAATCCTGTGTCTCGGCACAGATTTATCTGATTGCCAAACCCTTCCTTCACCTCTGACAAGACGTGTATTAACCACAACTTGGGAATGTGTGGAATGCCAGGCCTCCACCGTGGTTCAGATCCCACGTTAAACTATATGTCCTTCAGTTCATCTCATAATCACCCTACCATTACACATTAGCGTAAGTGCGTATAAACCGAACGGGTAGTAAGACACGGTGCTAATAATAATAATAATAATAATAATAATAATAATAATAATAATAGTGACCTAAGCTGGATTATTGTATCCAAGTGACATTTTTAAGAACACCTGAATCTGCGTGGAGGGAGAGTAGAAAACCAGTTAGGAAAATCCACCCTGAGTAACCGACTGGGATTGAAGCCTGATCTCCCCATCATAGGCAATCTAGCCTAACACGAGAGTATCCCGTTAGACCATGTGGCCATCGAAGCAAGTTATACTAGATTGAATTTTATGTGGGTTTTTTTAATGTTGGCTTCAGTCTACTTACTACGTAACATAGGGCAGGCGTGGATTGAAAGTCTTGCAAAGAGGTTAGCTCTATACGCTCAGTATTCAATGACTACTAAGAGGCTATGTAGAGAAGAACAATGGACTTTGCTTGATCACGCATGAAGTACAACTTGTCATAGCTTAGATAGTTTAATGAATAGTTTGTAGTATTGGATTATCACTAAGGGAATTAGTCTTAGCCACATAATTAATAGTCAACCTGTAATCTTATTAGTTCCATTGTAATTTATATTTTCCTATGCCCTTAAATTAAGCAACAGCCAATAGGTCTATGTTAAAAACAATAAGAAAAAATTGTAAAAAAACACAACAATATAGATATTAAATTTATTTATACATCCACACCTTTATTAAGTTGGCAATGCCAAGTTGCAGTATTGGATGTGGGAATAAACTATATTGGGAGAAGGGGGTGGTCTTTTATAAAGTTTGTAGAGGAGGGTCAGTCCCACCCCTGCTACGATGGTTAGAGCAATGGTCAGCAGAATCCAAATTGATGAGTGCAGGCCTTCAGAACTGAGATGCTCAGGCTGGTCAACGCACACTTCAGAATCATCTCCTAAGCTCAGGAGACTAACTCCTCTCCATTGAGAAGGTTCTTGGCAGCTGGAGAAACAATCAATATTATGAACATTTTCATTGGGCCTTAAAGAATTTGTAAAAAATATTGACATGATTTGTTCAATAGCTTACGTTTGTATTATAAAATTATGATGAATTTCTTAACATTTGATAGAAAATATCAAGTATTTTTGTCGGTTTGGATTATTCAAACACAGCTAAATGACTTTGAATTTCAAAATATATTTTAAATATATTTTAGTTTTAGAACCTGTAAAGGGGAGATGTCTACCACTAAAGATTTTGACCCTAAAGTAAATGTCCTAGTTATATTCTGATTACATAGGTACTGTATATTTAAAACATAAATAAATTGGACCATATTTTAGGTCTTATTTTTGATAGGTAGTCAACTTCATGATACACAAACTTAGGAATTTGAAGATTCAATGTGTTAAGTCTTGATGTTGAAAACCGCTCTTTGTGATCCGAAAGGGAAACTTAATGTGACATTATTGGTCTCTGAGAAGATCTTATCTATAATTTTGCAGGTTTTTTTAAATGATTTTTCCATATCATCCGTTCTAAATAAGATTAATCTTGTTCATTATTTCGGTACTCGTCTGGAAAACGGATCCTTTAATTCAATAACTATTGTCAGTCTTTTTATGGTGTGTGTGAACTATCTCCTGGTACCAGAACGCATGGTCTCATACTGACTTTGTTACACGTTTCAGCACAGATGACATAGCACAGCTTTCAAATCATTTTCTAGTGATTTTTATGTCACCTGGTATCATATTTTACCTGTAGGTGTTTATATTTACAATGTGTTTAAGCATTTATGGTGTAGCTTCTCCCTGGGCAACAATTTCGGAGGTCGAAGCAAAAACATGATAACCCTCATTTCATGAAAAAATGTGCTATGAGGGATTCATGATACCTTACCTCTTAGACTACAAACTGTTTTTATAGTCAGTCAAGATGACCTGGCGGTCTAGAGGTAAGGTGTCAGACTTCTTTGCTGGGTGTCCGGGGCACAATCCTTGGTCCCGGCACAGATTTATCTGATTACCAAACCCTTCCTTCACCTCTGACAAGGCGTGTATTGATCACAACTTGTGAATGTGTGGAATGCTAGTCTTCCACCGTGGTTCGGATGCCACGTTAAACTTTATGTCCTCCATTTCATCTCGCAATCATCCTACCATTACACATTAGCGTAAGTGCGTATAATCCGAACGGGTAGTAAGACGTGGGACTAATGATGATGATGATGATTATGATAATAATATAGTCAGTCAAGACCTTGAGGAGAGCTTATATCGACGAATAAAATATTTATTTTTTATATTTATATTTACGGGTTTCATAGAAAATTTAATAGTTAATATATTCCATCTAAATATATGAGGCTCCAGCCCCCTCAATTAATTGCCTTAATAAATTTTTATTCTTGGCAGGAAATTATTAATTGAAACACCGCATACTAGATTCAGTGTATTTTTCTGTGTTTCATTTTATTTAAGTATCCCTTGACATGCTTGTATTTTACCGATGAGACCAAATTGTCTGATGCTGTCGGATGTGATTTCATATTCAATCGCATGCGTTTTATGTATTTTCTGCACCTTTCGTGTAGTGTTTGTACCTATGAACAATATTCCGTTTTAAAAGATCAACATTTTATTTGAGATACTTATTAGCGTGCTTTAATTATGCACTTGAATTCCATAAGTGAATTAATTGCTAAATTATTTGTATCTTACCGCAATCCGAATGTTCAGATCATTCATGAGAAGATAGATTCATTAGTAATTTCGTACTCAAGCCGTGTTATGTTGGCCTTGTTTGAATTTCTAGCAGTCTTTCTCCAAGGAGGCCATACATCTTCTACCAATAGCATATTAGGATTGTGTATTCTACTACCCAAAGAAATATGTTCAAGTATGTGTCCTTCATGAGTGACAAGTGTATTTAACGTTATTCATGTTCCATGAGCTTGGTCTAATTGCACAAATATAATACCGCAGGTTGGGAGCATGCAACACAGTATAGGGTACCCCTTTCTTACTCATTGATATATTTAATGTGGCTATCTGATAGCTATTATATTATACAATGGTATCTACCATTAAGTATTTGGATATATTTATGACAGCAGTCCACGCCAAGTGTATACTAATCACACAAACAGGGCTCTGATGTGCCTGTTTTGTAAAATAGATTTGATTATTTTGTCTTGTGCAAAGAAAAGTTTATAGGTATAGGTTTTTACACACACTATATATTTAATTAATTTATTAAAGAATATCAATAAACCTAACTAAACTGCGTGCATAACACAATGTTTAGTGAATAAAAATTGGGGCAGTGCCTATGTTGGTACAAAGAGAAAGAAATATTTTCACCCAGCCCACAAGGTATTAACAATGTTCTAAGAAGACGTATTATCATACTCAACAAGCCATTTAAACAAGGGGGGGGGGCAGTTTATTTAACCAAACATGCCTCTAGTGATGGAGTAGCCAGAATGTCTGAGTTAAAAATAAAAGCTTTAGAGGTAAATCTTCTTTCACTTAGTAATAAAAAAATAGAAATAATCTTTATAATTAGTCTTACAGTCTAAAAGAAACATATTAAATTAAACACAAGTTTTGACAAACAAAAACAATAAACATTTATCATTCATCAAAGGATGTTAACCTCTACCGCGTCTTCTTAGTACTTATTTGTGTTATACGCAGTCGTTAATTACTTCACTCATGTAATATATATCCTATGAATAAGGTAGAATTTTAGATGTGATTTACCCACATTTACATGGAGGGAGAGTGGTTAATCATTTAGAAAAAACCATCCACATAACACTCAATTGGGATTCAAATAATGCTCTTCTCGTCAATAGCGATCCAATCTAACACAAATAATGAAGGGTTAGACAATGTGACCCTTGCTTCATGTTGAAGTTGATGATATCATTTAAATATAAGAGTCAGTCATGAATATAATAACTTTCAAGTTCTGGAAAGCCAAAACAATAGGTAGTTCGGCATCCATTAAGCGGTACAATAAATAGATAAAATTAAGTAAATAGATAACAGAATAAATAGCCTAACAGCTGCTAACTGTTTACTGTACAATATTTATAACTAAAGTAATATTCAAATAATGGCTTTAAACAGTTTACTCTTATCGAACTAATGATATTTATACAAAATAATGGCTCAGTATCCACTGAAACCATTTTTTTTAAACTTTAGCATCTGCGTACTACATACCAGTGTATAGCTTTGGACATATTAAAAAGATGGGCATTAGTTTTTATTTTAATAAATAAATCTTTTAACTTATAGAAATATGGATTAGTTAAAATGTCTTACTAAATCTGTTGGCCAAAAAGTGGCAAGTTTCTTTTGATGATTGGTCCAAGAACGGATGGAACCCAAGCCAGTTTACAGTCACAATGCCAAGGATTCTCTTGAAGGTCAATTACTTCAACTTGAGACCATGGGACAAGCTCTTCTGACAAACTTTTTAAACCATTGTTGTGCACATACATCTAAACCAATACATACCTTTAAATACCACAGTATAAATACTTTTTTTCTATAGGCTTAAGCTAAATTGTGAGCGTTAACTAAAGTCTAATATAGTTTAAGTTAGAAAATTAACTATACATACAAATAATTATTAATCAATAGTTTTTTGGTAAAGTTTAAAAAAGCTACGGTGAGTAGAGTACAAAATATATGCCTCCTCTTTAACCAAACCTATTTAAAGGTGATTTAATCAAGGGCACGATATTTATTCTTAAAGAATAAATTCGTGCACAAGCCCTCCAAAACTAAGGATTAAGCCGAAAATATTAAATTGCCTTTATTAATAGAAAAACTGACATTTTTAAAAAAAAAAGTCTTAAGCATATGAAAACATTTAAAAAATGTAAATTAAATCTAGGAATTCCTCTTGTTGATGATTATAAAAATGATACTTATGTATGACATTTCCAATCTCATAAGACATCTAAAGTACCTGATAAATGTATTAGCTGATTAACAGTGTGTCAGGGAGAGTGTATATATATCTTACTAACCGCTTGGCGTATACACATATGCATGCTAATGTATTAAGTATGAGGAAAGTTGAATTTAGAGGAAATGTAACTTCATTTGCTGTTTATTAAGAGGGGAAAACCATTTAGAAAAAAAAACATCTCAGTACACCCGACTGAGAGACTAACCCCGAATTCCAGGTCATTGGCAGTCTAGTCTATTGCGAGATTGACGCCTCAGATCATTTGACCACCGAAGAGGGTTAGTGAGATATAAACTTTGGGCATGATTTTTAATTTATTTTTAAATTAATCATTAAACTTAGCTCTTAATACCAAAAGCATTAACTTACTAAACCTGTTCATGAGGGGTCCATAAAATTAGATTAAATTAGAAATTAGGCCTACAATAGCTCTAAAAAGACTAACAACCTTTTTAAACATAATATTGATTTATGTTGGTTGTATGAATATTTAAAAACAATATTATTTGTGTAGGTTGATAAAATGACTTGGAGCCTTTATTCTACTCACTAAATTACATTTGCCCCCTTTCCCTAAGATTACCAACAGATAATATAATAATAGGCATAATTCACAGACAAATAATTATTTGTCTGTGGCCTAGTCCTAGTCTTACTTCTTTGATTGGCCACTGTTGTCGAAGTGCTCTAAACGCGTCCTTGTCGATGTCAGTCAGTTGAGGATTGAAGGAGCAATAGAAAACCTGCAAGCTGATCAAATGATCAAAGGTTGCCGGTCCCACCCGTTTAAGTTGCTTCATTCCACTTATTCTCAGCTCTCGCATTTTGTGCAAACCCATAAAAGACCTGTCATTCAACTCAACTACAGGATTGTCATTAAAGTTAAGCTCTTCAAGACTTGGCCCTGAAATTAAATTAATAGCAATAATGTTTAATGCACATACACGAATTAATTTTGTCTTCACTTTACTATTGTATTACACTTTTACCCAGGACACTTTAATTTTAACTATAGTTATAAATGAAAAGATTAGTAGGCTCTTGTATATAAAATATAATATATATATAGGCCTATGCATTTAAAAATATTAATCGTAGCTAAATTGGTAATAATAACATAAATATTTTAAGTTCAGTGGTTCTCTGTAAAAGATAAAGAAATCTGAACTAAAGGCGAGCGATTATGTGTGCGCGCGCACGCGCACGCGCACACACACACACATATATATAATATATATATATAATTTAGATATATAGATAAATAGATCAATAAATGGATAGATTAGTACCGGTACTGGTAGTTAAGAATAAAATAGATCAAAGATCTAATTCAAATATTATTTTATGGAATATTATGTTTATTATTAGATAAAGTAAAGAAAGTACCTAATACAGAAAGGTCCACTGGTGTTTGAGTAAATTGATTCCCATTCAAAAATAAACTTTTGAGACTTTTCTTTATGGATGCTGAGTAGAAAAATTCCTCTTCTATATAGGAAATTCCTGTGGTTGCAAGATCTAAAACCTAAATACATAAATATTACATGTAAAATAACCAATAGTTGACATGTGCGTCTTCTGAATAATTTTCTCTATGATTTATATTTTATCAATTACCAATAGTTAAAAGATAATTAAATTCAAATTCAAACCATAATTTTTATAGGAAAATGACATTATATTAAAACGCAATGGGATAAACTTATTTTTTTTAACCATTTGCAAAATAAAAGAACTTGAACAGTTTTAAAATAGCTTAATTCATAATGACTTTCTAAAACTTGATTTAGAAGCTTCAAACCAATTTGGGTATTTTAAATCAAGATAAAGAAATTGTTTAAAATTAAATTAATTTAAAATTTAAATAATAAATGCATTAAATAAGTCGCAATGGGATATAAAATATGTCCAGCACCCCCTCTTAGTCTATTTTGATTAAAAAATTACCGTGGGTGCTAAAAATGGGTTTTGAGAGAAGATAAATAAATAATACGACACAATCCTTACAAATATTATACATGCGAATGTGAGTTTGTTTGTTTGTTTGTTTGTTTGCTACGCTTTCACGCCTAAACTACTCGACCGATCATCGTGAAATTTTTCATACACGTTGTCATGGGTACAGAAAGGGACATAAGGTACCTTTCATCCAGAAAAAAAGTACCGTTCCCGAGGGATACAGAAAAGGACATAGGGTACCTTTCATCCAGAAAAAAAGTACTGTTCCCGAAGGATAGAAAAAAATAACTATTAGACGGTAGTCCGGATAAAAACTCGGCCTACTGATAGGAACATGAATTGCAACATGATGCCTGGAGTACAGAAAGAGGGACCTGCGGTATCCCGGAAGAAAATCTGATATCCCGAATTAAAATCTGTTCTCGAGTTATTTTAGGCACATCTATCTTAAAATGATTAATAAAAATCTGTTCCCAAGTTATTTTAGGGACATCTA
The DNA here is from genome assembly GCA_902151425.1 of Timema shepardi. Taxonomy (NCBI): domain Eukaryota; kingdom Metazoa; phylum Arthropoda; class Insecta; order Phasmatodea; family Timematidae; genus Timema; species Timema shepardi. The sequence continues at coordinate 9,698 of CABFVX010007246.1, forward strand.
TCTTAAAATGATTAAAAATAATTACATTCAGCTAATTAAGATCTGTCTGTTCACCCCGTTATGGTAAATGACAAAATTGCCGTAAGAAGTTTGATATTATACTTTGATGAACTCAAATAAAACATTATTTTTACTAAAGGGCCTTTAACGTTTAGTACTATAACAACTCGATAGATGTCATGGTATCGATTTGTACTATTTAATGTACTAAGATTTCATTACTCCCAAAATCCGATAGATGGCGCTGAGCACATTTTAAAACGCGGTAATCGTTTTGTATTATCTATGGCTATTTTAAACTCATAATTGTGAAGTTTGGAGAAGGGGAAAAAAGGGAGTTGGGGGACCGTATCGATGGGAAATAACAACTGAGTGGCGGCCGTACTGCACATTCCGTTCTAAAATTGCCATTAAATCTTGCACTTGCACAGGAAGTCACCCATCTGCAATTTCAGCAAAAATAGCTCTCAAGGTATGATGCTACGACAATGTAAACTTTTAGTGTTGGACGAAAGTGCGATGTCCCACAAATAAGCTATAGAGGCGTTAAACTGAACTCTTCAGGATTTGCGAGACAGTACAGATATTATGGGAGGAATGGTAGTTTTACTGGCTGGTGACTTCCGACAAACTCTACCAGTGATCCAGAGGGGCACGCATGCAGATGAAATCAAAGCCTGTCTTAAATCATCAAGATTGTGGACAAAAATTTAAAAATTCAGCCTAACAATGAATATGAGAGTCCACTTCTATGATGACGTGAATTCAGGACATTACGCAGAGACACTATTGAAAATTGGCGATGGACGTTTGGACACGGATGCTGAAGGTTGTATTTTACTTACAGGGGAATTATGTAATTTGGTGGAAAATGATGTGGAGCTCATTGTTAAAGTTTACCCAGACTTACAACTAAATTTTAATTGTGATCACTGGTTGTGTGCAAGAGCAATTCTTGCACCAAAAAATGAAATCGTTAACAAAATCAACACTGACATTTTGAAAGAGGTGCAGGGAGAAATAAAGGAGTATTTGTCAATAGATACAATCATGGACACAGAATAGAGCACTTCATATCCCGCTGAGTTTTTAAATTCTCTGGAGCTATCGGGTGTACCCTCGCATAAACTACAATTGAAATTAGGTGTACCAGTTATGCTTATGCGAGATTTAGATGCACCCCGATTATGTAATGGTACGTGGCTTCGGATTACACAATTAGGGCAAAATATAATCTGTGCCACCATTTTAACAGGTGTGGGAAAAGGGGAAAGTGTAATCATACCACGAATCCCAATAATCCCCACTGAACTACCATTTCAATTCAAAAGACTCCAGTTTCCAATCAAACTTAGTTTTGCTATTACTACTAACAAAGCGCAAGGGCAAATAATGCAGGTAGCAGGGGTGCATTTGGAAAAGCCATGTTTTTCTAATGGTCAGCTATATGTAGCATGTTCGCGTGTCCAATGCCCATAATTTGTATGTATTTGCGCCAAATGGAAGGCCATACAACATAGTATATAGGAGCGTCCTAAAATAATGACCTATTCTGTTCCTATGATTGCAACGGCCAAGAACAAGCGGAGTAAATAAGGGATGTTAATTAACTGTAGGTAAAATTTAAGATGCAGTGGGATTTTCAATTCGCGGCAAGGCATAACCTATGACTCTACTGACACACACTCCGCTACTTCTTTTCTACTCCTACACTTAATCCTTATTTATATTGTGTAGTTTTTATGTTTCTTTATCTCTACCTGTATTGACCAACAACCTGAATAGGTTCATCGTTTTTATTTTCATACTTCCTGTGTCGACCGACAACCTGAATTTATTGACAAAATAAACATTAACGTGAGCGAAACCGCGGGCAAAAGCTAGTCGTATATAATTTCTCATATTATAGATCATAGACTTCTGAACTAAATTTTGAAAAATGTGTTATCAGTAAACTAACTTTATATAAGTTTTACTCACAAAAACAATTATGTTATTTTGCAACTCAAATGGAGCCTTCTTCAGATGTAAATGGTTAGAGCATTTTCTTTTTTAAATCAAATTTTCGAAAATCAGGAGCTATTAAACCAAATTTAAATTATTATGTTTACTAACCAAATATAATCGTAATTCAGATGCATCACAAAATGATACATGATCGGTATCTTCAGAATAAGTCACGATTCTGGAATTCATTTCAATTAAGTAAAAAATTACAACCTAGATGCAGAAATTGATAATCCTGTTTTTTTGTTCAATTCCCATGCCCCGCCTATCGTTTTACACTTTATCGAAAATTAATCTTATTTACTTTGTAAAACATTACAGAGATACATACCAAGGTGTGCAGAAATGTAATGTCTCCTCATTTTTTGAAAAGAAGTGGGTGTTTATATTCGATAAAAAAAAAACAGTTAACTTTCTGGTACTTTACTATTCACCTTTATTCAGTTAGTTTTCCACACACTTACCCTTGCGGTCAACACACTTTTGCCAACGTTCTACTAGTTTCATGACTCCGCCAAGACAGAATATCACATATTGATGGCGTAACCACAATTACACCTCTGACTTAACTTCGTTGTTCGACCCGAAGTGATGTCTTTGAATGTGTTCCTTAAGTTTTGGAAAGAGATTAAAATCAGAAGGAGCTAAGTCTGGTCTGTACGGTTAGTGATCCAACATTGTAAAACCAAGGCGTCAAATATCTGTAGTTGATCTCGCACTGGTGTGAAGTCGAGCATTGTCATGTCATTAAGGAGAGGCTCTTCCAAGTGAGGATAAACTCTTCTAAGTCGTGTTATCAGTTTTCTCAGTTTTCTCAGCACTTCACAGTAGCTTTCAGAATTTAGGTTTGTGCTTCCAGGCATGAATTATGAAGGTATCAGAAAACCGTGAGCATTTATTTATCTACTAACGCTGCATTCTTGAATTTTGTTGGTGCCCGTGGTACTTTGTGGTAGATATTCTTTTGTTATCTGGCTAAAAATTACGCATCCATTTTTCATTTCTCGTGGCGATGTTATCCAGAAATTCATTGCCTTTACATCCATGGTGCAGCAAAAATTGTTGGCTAATGTCCACTCATTTCTGTTTCATTTCGGGACTGAGTATTTAAGGTACCCATAGCACGCACACCTTTCTATAACCCAGATCTGCCTTCTATGACTGCAATTGCTCACGTGAGATGCCAGTTTTGCCCACCAGTTCTTGTTGAGAAATAAAGTGATTCTAATTAATGAGTCCACCCACACGAGTCCGGTGAGCTTCATTTGTAGCGGTTCGTGGCTTTCCACTCCATTGTTTGTTACTCTGGCTGAAAATGGCTCCTTTTTGCTTTCCTTCGCGAGCACGTGCAGCCCAACGTTAAAAAGTACTGAAGGCTACACATTTACGTATCTCTATAAACAACTGGCATTCACCAATAGCCCTAATATCAATCACAGACACATTTTCTACAGTTAAGAACTCGATTACTGTACATTGTTTCATCCAAACTGATATACCTTCTCACGTTACACTTCGCCATGTTTACGATTGTAATCCATAGAATTCTAGCGGCAGAGGTTGGAAACTTGGCCTCGCGACGCAGGAAATACTATAGATTTGAATGCATATAAGTTTGTACTCATACGTGTGCTTATATTTTAATAAAAAAGTAGGAGGCATTACTTTTTAGCTAGCCCCAGTGGCATAGATAATTGCAAAGCCTACTATTTTAGTTCAGTTGTATATAAAAGTCAAGCAAGATCAATCTTAATCTTAAGTTTGAATATTTTAATTATTTATATGAGGTAAAATATAGTTATGCTATATTTGAAATAATTTATAATATTTTATATCTACCTCCAGTGCCTCGGGTGAGGATAAGGCATGTTGAGTTCCAATGTCCAGAATATGCATTGGATTGTTATTTAGATGGATTTCTTTCAGGTAAGGAAGATGTTCAAAAGCATTTGGATCCAATGAATGGATACTATTATAGCCGAGATCCAACGAAATCAATCCCAATGGCTCATAACGATTCGTGTTAGGAGGCCCACGAAGAACATCGGCACGAATTGCCTCAACTGAAAAACAAAATCAGTCAGAGAGGGTATGAAAGGTGTATTTGGGGATATACAACCTTTTCCCCCACGAAAATAGTTATTTAGTTATTAGGTGTTTCGTGTTCCTACTCAATAAACAGACTAGTATCTTAGTAGAGTCTTATTACGTTCATTATACTTAAAATTCCAACTATGAATACGAATTGTTTTGACAGCTTAGTTGGTAGCACATCAGCCTAGTAAATTAAGAGTTCCATATTTTACACCCGGTAAGGCCAAAAACTTTATCACTGGTGGACTTGAGGCTTCTTTCCCTTTCTTAGTGATGAATTAATGACCTGTGGTCTGGGTGTTGTGTCTCTTCTAGAATCAAGTTAGTTTATACAAAGCCGTAGTGAGCCAATAATTTCAGAAGGGGGTTTTGTGGGCACATCCTCCAATTGCCAGGAACTATAAAACATTATAAATGATAAACAGTTTTAGAAACCATCTGAAATGTTTTTATGGCAACATAACCCACTAGCTGCCAGAGGCCAGGACAAATTCTAAATATTAAACACCTCTAGAAGCTCTCTGAAGTGTTTTTTACCTTAAAATAACCCCCTAGATGCCGTAGGCTAGGAAATATTTTAAATATTAAACACCTCTAGAAGCTATGTGAAGAGTTTTTTTTGGCAGCATAACTCCATGACCTTCAAAGGTTAGGAAATATACTGTATATTAAACACCCCAAGAAGCTATCTGAAGTGTTTATTTTTGCAGCATTACACCATAACTGCTGAAGGCTAGGAAAAATTATAAATATTAAACAACTCTAGAAGCTCTCTGAAGTACTTTTATGGTAACACAGCCTCCTAATTAGTACTTGTATCTTAATTTTTATATTGTTTGAACAATAAATAAAGCTATATATATGTTGTTCATAAAATTTAGGTTGGGGGGGGGGGGGTNTACGGCCTTGAGTTTATATGTCATTGTCATGTGCTGATATAATCAGTCGGTTAGGAAAGTGTGCGTTAAATATCCTATAAAAATAGGCAAACATAGAGTTAAATTTCTTAAAGAGCGGTGATAAAACATTAGTTGCCAGTTGAAGATCTTCACCATAAACCACCGAAGGTAGGACCCTTCTCCCCACTCCCCCACATCCCATATTTACATAGTGTGTCAAAAAAATAGGATCGTAAGTAGGACAATAATCTTACGTCAATTCCATATAACATTATACAAATTATTTGAATTTTTTTAATCATTCGAATACTTTTTAATATGTTTTATTATATATTTATATGGATGTGTATACCCAACACTTAGATATTTCGTTCAACACAATAGCCATAAAAAAACTTAAAAATAAGGATTGGTTAAAATATTTTATTTTAACATTTCCTGGGGAAACCATTCTGAAAATCACAATATGGTAACCCACCCTGGTGCACCCAAACGGTATTTTAACCCGCTAAACGATGGGCTAGTAAGGTTTATTTGTGTGAGCCAAGCCTATACTTGAAACACTTTTACAACTATTTCCTAATTCTTGGTTCAGTTCTGTGAATGAATTATATAGTTTTAGAACCAAGAGACGTATTTTAACACATTTAGCATTGCGCCCAAACTATGCTCGATAATGTGTATTTTCCCACAGCTATCATGCTCGATCTGCACTCATATTCAATGGTAAATAATACTACGAATGAATTTGTATGAGTTTTGCTCGGTCTCCGTGTCCTAAATATAATTATTTTGTTTATTGTCATAGTTAAAAGAAAGGTCACAACACTTTTAAGAAATATACTGAAAATGTAGCCTATTATATTGTGATAGAAGTCATCCACGGTTTGTGCTCTACATATATGATAATGAGTTGGCATCCTCAAAACCCTCAATACATGACGATTAGAAAATTGAAGCTTTTTAGTTAGAAATAAACTTAGTAGAAGCTTTCTGATCTTTAACAAATTGAAGAAGTTAAAAATAAAATAAATAGTTATAGTAAAAAAAAAGTATAGAAATTTATTATACTATGGAATTATTTCACTAAAATAGAAAATACATCTTAATTCTGTTTTAAAAAAACTGAATAAATTAAACAAAAAAAACACTCTCAAAGAAGAGAAATGACAGCAACTTAAATTCACAAATATAATATTCTATAATTTTTAAAAGTGTTTTTACAGTAACAATTTTTTTAAACTTAATTGTGTAGGTACTAAACAGATGCTATTGTGAGAGACTTCTCTTTCTTCTGGGAAATATATCAACCAAACTTGGTACTTCACTTACGATGAAAGTAACAGTCTTACCTCAACCAGGTTATAATAAGCCTTATCTTATAAACTACATTGTATTGGGACCATGTAAATACCTTTCAGGATATACAAAATGTTACATCCATATTAAAAGGAAGCAGTAGAATTTGTATTTACGTAAAGGCACTTGTCCATAAAAATTAATTTAGTTTTTGTAGTGAACGCCGAACGCCGTCAACTCACCTGTTAGTTGATTGTGACTAAGGTCTAGGGATTTGAGATTCTCCAGAGCTATGAATGCACTCGACTCTATTTGATCGATCTGGTTCTTTTGGAGTGATAAGCTAACTATAGCGATTAATTTTGGAAACTTGGTTATTTTTTTAATATGGTTTTCTCTAAAATTAATAGAAGAAAAAACGGAAGTGTTTTGGGCAAAGTACGGCCACTCATCCACCAATGTAAACACTTTTTCCAGCCTTCGTGAGGAACAATCGATGTCGTGAAGAATATTAGGTGATCCTTTTGTACATATACATTCGTCACATATCTTATAGGTGATGACAAGTCCATTCAACAATAAGATCATCAACAATATCTTCAGATATGGTTCCTGTGTAGAAAATAAAGTGTGTTCTTTAAAAGTACATACTTATTTCATGTTCTAAATATGAATACTTAATAATTTAAATAAGTATAATTCAATACATTAAAATTTAACAGAGTTTTACCTTCAAATTAACTTTGGGTTATTAAGACATAAAGTATTGGGCTGGATAGATTACAAAACATTATTATTTGTTTAGCTTATCAAATATTTGATTTATAAATAACTAGGTCAAATAATTACTAATTATTTGTGTTTAACCAAGAGAAGTTGTAAATAATATATTAGTGAAAGAAATTTACCACCTGGGTGTCGATTCTATAAGAAAACGCTGTTAAATAATTAATGTTGCAGGATATCATTTAACGACACTAGCTTTAACATTAAATTTTATACCACATTATGTTAATAATGTATTATTATTATTATTATTATTATTATTATTATTATTATTATTATTAGCACCGCGTCTTACTACCCGTTCGGGTTATACGCACTTACGCTAATGTGTAATGGTAGGGTGATTGTGAGATGAAATGGAGGACCTACAGTTTAACGTGGAATCCGAACCACGGTGGAGGCCTGGCATTCCCCACATTCACAAGATGTCTTGTCAGAGGTGAAGGAAGTGTTTGGTAATCAGATAAATCTGTGCCGGGACCGAGGATTGAACCCCGGCCGCCAGCATAGAAGTCTGACACCTTACCCCTAGACCGTCAGGTCACCTGTTAATAATGTAATGCCATCAATAAATTAATGACACTGACGTTAGAAATATTTGGTAGTAATGCTTCACTCCAAGCTCGATGTTCATTACTATGCAAATAACCCCCTTTGGTGGCCGTTTGGTCTAGGCCCCTTTCAAACAAAGCGGGTGTCACCTGCGTCCACGCTTGCATATGGATATGTCCGCGCCCACGAGCCTTTTTAGACGGCGTGGGTGAAAATTGCCACTCGCGCACTGTTCTATCCAGTTTTGATTGTGCCACTGTACAGTGCGGACCATCCTTAGGGTCCACAGGAGCCAGGCCCCACCAAATTTGTCCAAAATTTTTTGAACATAAAGAAAAAAATCTTGATTCATTTTTATCCTAAAATATATTTGAGAAAAACATGAATATGAAGTGGAGCACCATTCTCCGCCCACCGTGAGTTATTGGATTCGTTATACAGTATTCCAGTCAAGATTATTCATTCTTCACTCCAATCGTCAAGCGAGGACTGTACCAGTGCTAGAGTGGCCGAATATAGAATCTGAAGTGGGCTAGCAGTGACAGGCCCTCTTAGAGAAGCCACGATCAGTGTGAGATGTCTCAAGGTCAATGCCCCCTGCCCTACCATTCCATTGCAAGCTGTATAGTAGCGAATGGGCCGGTTTAATCAGTCCCGGTATAGGCTAAAGGTGATTTATATTTTGTTTTTGCGTCAATGTGTCTGTGTTTTAGTATGTGTTAAGACCCAAGAAGTAAGGTGATGAGGGAAAGTGATTAATTAAAACGAATAAAATATATTCATTATTAAAATCTCCATTTTCTTTACTAAAACTGTAAGAAAAACTCGAAATTAAAGGGTTAGGAACACATCAGCTTAATGATTCTACATATATGCAGGTGAATGGCAAGAAAAATCAAAATTTTCTAATTCTTGGTTTGGTGAACATAATATTGTGGTTAACTGTGAGTGGAGTAAAACATATCTTATTTGTTTTTATTGTTTATTATTTGGTGGTGAGGGGTTGTGGACAGCTGTGAGGATCTTAAACATTTAAGTGAAAGAATTTTTTTTTAAACGAGGACCGTGCAATTCATTTGGAAAATACAAATAAGTTTAAAACATTTGGAACAGTAAATATCGCATTACAGATATATTCCGCGGTCCAAATTTCAGTCCAAAAACACAAAGAAAATGTGTAAAAAATTGGCATAATATATTAGGCAGATTAATAGAATGCTTAAAATACTGTTATACTCATGAACTGCCTTAAGATGTCACAAGGAAAATCAATAATGGGTGATTTTTTAATTCTAGTGATTTTTAAAAATAAGGAAATCTTAAACGAATTTAATTTAATTTAATATGTTAACACGTGGTGAGAAAACATAATTACCGGTAAGCTTTGACTTGGCCCCACAAAAAAAGAAACATTCTCTACCAATGAGTACAGTACTATATCGTACTTATTTGTATCTGCGCTTGACAAACTTTTTTAATTTGAGATTAATTCCATGATAATTTCTCTCCAAGCTTTTGTTGTGCAAGTTCAGGATTTATAATCTCCCCCGAGAATTGTCCCAGATAACTGGTCTCTCTTGGACTAGTGTTATTAAAAGTATGAGACAATTATTTGCCTTCATATTGTAAAACAAAACTTTGAAAAAGCAAAAGAAACTAAAAGAGACACATTCTGAAATTCAACAGGCAAATGGCAGACTGTCAGTCTTAGAACTGAGTCAACCCGAACGGGTAGTAAGACGCGGTGCTAATAATAATAATAATAATAATAATAGAACTGAGTATGCATCAGTAATGATACAAGACCCTACCTACACGGTCAGTATTCGTATGATTACTTTTATCAGTCCAAGCTTCTGCTTAAAAAGTGCAGTTATAGTAACAACATAAATAATAAGAAAAACTCATTTCAGTATCCGCACAGTCAGACGCGTCACTCTCACAACAGACTAGACTGCCAATGAGGGAGATATCTGTGTTCGAGTTCTGGTTGGGTGTATTGAGAGTGGGTTGTTTATTTCATAATTTTTTACACTCATCTTCCTCGCAAATGTGGGTACACATCTTATAAATGCAACCATACTCGTTTTTAACCCATATATATATATATATACCCGTTCGGTTGTGAGGTGCAGTGCTTTTTTTAAAAAAGCGTGTGCCATGATAGTAGGTATTAACTGCACAGGGACACAAGGCTGAGGAAAATATTGACAAGCGCACTCACACGGTCAGTACTACTGTCAGTCTCTCCCACATCTTGCAAGACTGATGGACTGATACTAATATAATCAGAAAATTCGCATCTCTTCAGTATTTTCGTCAGTACGACCATCAGTCCTTCAGTACTGCCCCTACGCGATCATTATTATTGTCAGTATTTTTTTAAACTAACAGTCTGATTGGTCATGTAGGGGCCCTTAAGCATCTAAGTGCAGGCCAGTTCAAACTATTGATCACTGTTTGTAATCAATAAGGACTCAGTGTTGTTTATTTTATCACCGCGTCTTACTGCCCGTTTGGACTATACGCTTATATACTAACTACCCTAGTGGTTTTAGGGATGAGGAAGGCTATGTTTATAGGAAGTATACCTGCATTTTCGTAGAGAAAGAGTGAAAAAACATTTGAAAAACTACCCGTCAGTACACCCGACCGAGATTTTAACCTTAATCTACTCGTTATCGGCAGTATAGTATACAACGAGAGTAGCGCCTTGAGACCATGCTATATATATAATATTTAGATGTGGCTATAACCGTAATTATCAAATATAATAGTTTAGCTATTTAATTCATCATGTTATGCGCATTTGAACAATTGTAATTTTATTAATGGTAGCAAAAAGCCAACTACCGAGGTGGCTGAGTTATTTGATAGCTCGTGATCTTAATTGATCACACATTTGTAGCTGACTATTTCCGCAGGTCCATCACAGACTCTGTCTTAAAATATGAGTGAAGCATGACCGTTGGTATGGCACGATTCCTGGATATATCAGTGGTTAGAGCATTGGCGTGCTGAGCCAAAGGTCCCCGGTTTGATTCCAGTGTCCTTGTGTCATTTTTCAATTTAAATAATATTAAAAAAATTGCCCTTTATGCAAGCGATCTATTTTTCCCACCGCAACTATACGCATACATTAACTACGCTTATAGCATAAAGATGAGGAAGGTAGAGTTTAAGTGGAGGGGAAGTGAGAAATAATTTGATTAAAACCAACCTCAGCACACCCGACAGGGACTTAAACCCCAATATTCCCGTCACCGGCAATCCAGTCCAATACGAGAGGGCCGTAACAAATGGTAGTGTTTTGAGGGTTCGAATCCCTCACGCATAATGTGTGTTTGATATCCCACCTCAATGCTTATAATGCTGATAAATTGATGGAGTATTATAACATTATTAGAATATAAAAAACTAATTATTTAAAAGAAAATTGAATACCTTAAGAGGGATTAATAATTCCTTGCTATCTCTTGTTTTTGAACCTCGTCATGAAACTTCACTCCCAATAAATTTCTGGGTACGGCCATGATGCACAAAAGTGAGCGAACCCAATAAATGTATTAGCGGTGTTTATTCTAGAGTGACGTGTCACACTGCCTTGAGAAAATGTTGCAACTATGTTAAGATACGATTTAAGTAATGTCGGTCACAATAAGCGATACGCAATATGACGTGTGTCAACTCACCTGGCCCATGTTGTGTCGTTCCTTTCGCACAACAAGAAAAACAAGTTAAGTGAACTCTCTCAAGATATAACCACAGTATTTACATCTCGTCAAAGTTACTCCTCATTCCTACAACTCCACCTTCGACTGATTAATTCCTCACGTCACTTTTATTAAGCGACAAGTTTGTTTGAAATCCAATTAAACACGATCACTGATATAACCTACTGCTTATCTCTCACACCAATATCTCTGTTGATAGTCACACCTACGATGACTCACCATCACTCAACTCACTTTGATTACAGAGGTTGCGGACTTTACATCTTTCAAGGCATTGACGAACACGCTTAAATATGAAACATTACGTACAGATATTACTAGAGTGGAATAACATTTCCTTAAAATAGCTATGAAAATTGAAATATACAAATGTATCAATTATATTTTACTAAGGTGCCAGAACAGCCTAAGGCTGGTCAATATTAGAGACCCGCTTCGGTGGCTATATGGTCTAGCGCGTCACTCTCTCAATAGACTTGACTGATGATTACGGGGATATTAGGGTTCAAATCCCAGTCAGGTGAACTGAGGGTGGTTTTTTTCCTAAAGGGTTTTTCACTCACTCTTCATGCAAATGTGGATACATTTCTTGTAAATTCAAACTTCTTCATCTCTACCATATTAGCGTAACTAGTACATAAGCGTATAACCCGAATGGGTAGTAAGAAACGGTGCTAAAAATCCACTAGATTTAGTATTTATTTTCAGTTATACTAATGTTTATTTTATTTTCAAACCTCAATAAATCATAGGAAATAACTCAAAACTTTACATTTCAAGAGAAAATTCTCTTTTTCTCTTTTAGATTATTTTACTTGCTTGACCTTAACCAAATTTGAGTATTCTAATTTGTGGGTTACTAGTCTATGAGTAATAATATATAATCATTAAAATCATTTTTATTTAAAAAACTTTCATATTTTAAGTAACTGTTCAATATTATATTTTACATTGAGACCTAGCTTCTAGAAACATCTAATGTACAGAGAGTTTCAGAGGGGAAGGGGGCATCCTCTTAAACTTCCTTCTGATCCCCCTTTCCAATTTGAGTCTGGCCAATATTTATTTTATTTCTGTGCCTCTGATGTTATATGTATTTTATTGGAAAGGTTGTCTTTATCTACCAATTTTGCTTTTTAAAGATAAACTATACTAAACTATAGATGGAAAGAAAATTATTGAAATTTTATGGTCTCTGATCGTTGTTTATTAGTTTTATCAAACTAATTGGCTCTCGATAGTCTTAATAATATTGTTTAATATTATTTCGGTAAGTTCTTGGTTTCTTGGTGCTCAAGACAGTATGGATTTATTTTGAAGTTTCTTTTAATCACTTCGGTGGCCGCGTGGTCTAAGGCGCTGCCCTCGGGTGTACATAGGAATGGTTATTTCTAAATGATTTCCCTGTCTTTCTCCACGCAAATGCGGGTACACTTCCTCTATACTCAACCTTCCTCATCCTTAACCCAGTATCGTAATTAGCCTACTACATAATTTTGTAACCCAAATAGGTAGTAAGACGTGGTGCTAAAAAAAATATTTTCTAAGATTAAGAGGGGGGAGGGGCAGTTTTCTTCTTGTCTTAGCACCATATCTTACTGCCAGTTCGAGCTATACCCTGATTTTGGTTGGAAGAAGAGTAGATAAAATTCGAACATGTTTATTTGCAGCCAACATTAATAACATTTCCTTTTATAATTTGTGTTATTTTATAGTAATTGATAATATCTATCAAAAGTGACAGCTGCAGCTCACATGACTTGATGTATTAATGTATTAAAATTGTTCTAGTAACTTTAGTAACTAACTTCTACTGTTCTTCCTACCAAAATCATACTATATATGCTAAAGTAATATTATTATCAACATTTTACAAAAATAATATACATGTAATGTTCCAGGACATCCATCGAACAGTATTGTATCTACTAAAGCAAGAGTAAAGGACTCTATGAAATTATATAGCATTGGACCACATTAAAATAGTTATAACTCTTATATTTATCTTTATGTTCAAATAATATTTGCACATTGAATATCATATGTTATTTATATGCACTTGTAAGTACTCAGATCCGGTTCATATTTTAATTAATCCCTATTATTCTTAGCTTGTCATATAACTTTAAAAATTTAGTTATAAACATCTATATAGCTTATACGATATTTTACAAGCTATAAGTAGATATTAGTATCTGATTGGTAAATAGATTTGCCACGCGTTATAGTAAATATTTAATTTCACTGACCTTTTAAATAATTAACTTAGTACAGTTGTCAAACTTTTATTTATTTTCAGTTAAACATTTTCTCCATAGTGTAGTCTTATCTTAAATTACTGAAATCGTACATACTTTGTTAAGTGAAACCTGTGATCATTAAGTGGCTTTTATTAAGAACATGTTCCCATGTGTCATTCTAAATATTTGCAAGTTTTTTTATAATAAGATACATACCCTTATCGGTAGCCACGTGGTCTAACGCGCAACACTCACAGTGGGTTGTCTGCCAATGACGGGGAGATCGAGGTTCAAATCTCAGTCATATGTACTGAAGGGTGGTTTTCCAATATGCTTTTCCACTCTTCCTCCACACAAATGCGGGTACGCTTACTTTTATACATAGCCTTCTTTATCTATAAAACCCCTAGCGTACTTAGTGCATAAGCGTATAACCCAAACGGGTAGTAAGATGCGGTGCTAAAAAAATAAAAAATACAGTACTGGGTATTTCATTACTCTGCCCATAGATTTCGTTACTCTGAAAGTGGTCTCTGCAAATTTACAAATGTGTACTACGTCATCCGATGCTATTTTCAAGCCACCCATATTTTTATGATTCAATAGCATGGAGTTTGATTACACAATAAATTTGCTTTAATTTGAGTCCAAACATGTGTCACAATTAACGGTCTTAGTAACCTTTTTTTGTTATATAACCAATCCATCTATATATGCTACAATGTCACAATTGTAAGTCGAAAGCTTCAACATATCACAACTAACAGGAACATTTGGATAAACAATGCTGTTCTGGATCAGAGCTGGAAAAAAAACCGGGATATTTAAAAAAAAAGTTGGGTTATATTGGTTTTTTGTTTTATTTGGTTTTTTGTTGTTTAATTAAAGAAGCTATGTATGTTATCTGATTTAACCAATCATTTAAATATATTAATTGAGTAGCCCATATGCAAAACCCGTTAAATCCATAATTTGTCGAAATAGAGATATTGGTATTCATGGATACGTTGGTTTTCCTTCTTTTAATTTAATATGGTTTTATGTTCCAAACCCAGCTATAAATGCCTTAAAAATGAAAGATAAAAGTGGGACCATTGCCAAAACCTGTTAAATCGTTGTAGCTTACAGATTCAAAACCTGTTAATATCATCTTCAAGTTTACATTTGCAAAAGCCGTTATAATGGATTAAAACCGCATGACCACTTTGAATAAACAAATGCAAAACAAGCTAATTTTTGTTCAGTTGACAGATATCTGGTGGACCTATTTTCATTTTATTTTATTTTATTCAAAATTAATGTCATAGTGGTTAATATTAAAGTTTAATGTTGGCTGCATTGAGTTTTTTAGAATTAAATTGTAAAACTGCAGTTGTTGCTATAAAAGTATGAGGTAACAATTACTTTTTAATAACCTAGGCTTGCAGTAGCTTTCAAACTACAAAGGGTTCATTTTAATCGTGGTTTGCTATAATATGTTAAATTATAAAAGAGCATGAAAACGAAGGTGTTGCAAATCCAAATGATACGGTTATTATAGAAACATCTGCTGAAATGTCAAATGATACGGTTATTATAGAAATACCTGCTGAAATGTCAAGAAAACGTAAACAACGTCCGGACGAGTGGAAGCGCAACGTTGCCAAAAAGGATAGGTAAGGTCATTAATGTATTTTTATCCCATCCTAATATCATACACACACACACATACATACACACACCCACACTCCTCAGAAGTATAAATTGCTAATATATGAAGAACCCAAATATATTATAAAACTATAAAAACACACAAGATAGGACCTATAGCTCTTTTGCAAACATCTAACTTAAAGAAAGTGGCCGCTATCAATACTCAACATAACTAAATAAATAGCTTTATCCCTATCTCATACTTTTAAAGTTTATTAACCATTTTATATTAATTTCCAATTATTTTATGTTACAGACACTGACCTAAAGGTTTTCCATCCATGCCAACGTCTGTTCATGTACAAAATAGCGTCTTCAAATGCAAGAAGCTGTGGATGCAGGATGCGAGAAAAATACACCAGCACTACTACAAAGACGCCAATTTACAATCAAAAAAGAATTTCATCCTCCAACATGTGACAGTGTCATCAGTGCAGAGAAAGCGAGCTCAGGTGGTTGGATGTAGTCCTCGTGAAAGACTGGTAAACACCAATTTTATTTTACTTAAACAGCGTGGAGGAGTAAAACGGAACGTAAAAGTGTGCCATGCTGCATTTCTTGGCGTATTACAAAAAAGAAGAGACAGAGTGCAACGGCTGTGTAAAAAATATCTAGTAGAAGGTGTGACTCCACGGGAAAGTCGTGGAGATGCCCGTCAAGTTGAAAAATACAGTTTAAAAATAAAATCTGTCAAAGACTGCATCAAAACCTTTATACCCATAGAAAACCATTACTGTAGGGGGAAAATTAGAACTAGGCAGTACCTAAATAGTGATTTGTCTCGAAGAAAGATGTGGGAAATGTACCATGAAAAGCACCCGGAAGATCAACTCAAGGTCTAATATGAATTTTTCAGAAATGTTTTCAATGACAATTTTAATATAAGTTTTAACGCACCGTATACAGATAAATGCTCAGTTTGTACATGTTTATAGAATAAAATTGCTGACTAGAAAAACAGAGAGAAAAAATAGTAACTGGAAGTAGAACTAAAAGTACACAAGAAAAGAGCTGATACATTTTATGAAAAGCTACGTGAGGAAAATGACCATGAGACAGTTATCAGCTATGATTGGCAGAAGAACTTGGTATTGCCGAAAATACCCGACCAGGAGGCTTATTACCGACGTCAATTCTACTTGTATAACTTTACCATTTGTGAAGGTATTTCAACAATTAATCAAAACCAAGATTTTTATTTATTTTTTTGCTATGTATGGACAGAAAATGAGTTTCCTAAAGGATCTGTGCAAATTGCATCCGCATTACATCACAGGTTGTCTGGTTTAGATCTTGATGGAATCATCACAGTCCGTCTGTTTTCTCACAGCTGTGGTGGACAGAATAGAAATAAAACTGCTATATACATGCTTTCACACTGGTTGCTACTAGAGGCTCCACACAAGTAAAGTAAGTTGTGATATGCTTCCCGATCGTGAGCCATTCTTTTATCCCGCCCGCTCGGGTATTTGGCAATTTGGAACGAAATGTCAAGGCCAACAATGTAATTGTAAATCCAGAGGAATACCTGCAGGTTTTTCACAAACTCTCAACTGTCTTTCACCTAGGTACAGATTGCAAAGTGAGCGATTGGAAACTTGCTTCAGATGAAATATTGAAAAAGCCAGCTCAGTGGAATTTTCAATTTCAAAAAGCCAAAAAGATTGTTTTAAACGGAGTAAAACTGGAAAAACTATCCTGTTTCAGGGTGAACCATTTTATAATTTTGAAGTTGGTGAGGCTAAAACGCTGTACAAATAAGGAAAGATTTTTCTAAACACTCAGCTTACTGAGGTACAGAAAGGAGTGACTTTGAAGCCTGATAAAATCACAGACGTTAAACGTCTTCTTACGCTTCACTTTGTGAGGAGTAGTATGTAAAACCAAGGCTTCAATTTTAAAATAACATTTTTGCTGAGCAAATTAACCCAGTTCCTTTGATTCCAGGAAATTTGGAAGAAGAAGAAGAGATGGATTTTGAATTGACAGACGATGATGCTCTTGAGGAGATTCGTTAATTTTTCTTGTGTTGGAATTTTACGCATTTTTTTTCTTTCAAAGGTGGACCTTATAACAATGGAAGCCAATATTCCTTCATAACATATAATTTTTTTATGTATTAATAAAGTTGTTGCTAAAGGGTTTTATAATTTATCATTGCCAGGTTAGTTGTTATAAGTTTTTTGCGATTATCTGAAAATTCTTTCAGGTGGAATTAACGGGTTTTGCATATGGGCTACTCAATTATTCGGTATCCAGTGAAAAATATTTTAATTTTAATATAGTAAGGAAAGAAGTAAAAATGGGCATAACAAAGAAAAACAATAACGAAACAATACTGTATAAGTTGTATACTGTGTAAGGTTATTTAAGTGAGTTCTTTTTTAAAAACAACCAGGCGGTTTTATTTTGGACTGAGTAAAATTATATCAACCCTATCCTGGGTGTGTGAAGGACTGTTATTATTTAATTTATTATTGTAACGATTGATTTCGAAAACAATCGGATCATCATTATAACTAATTTCGTCTGGTCAATAGAAAAATGCAAGATACTGGTTTGATTTAACGCCAAACGGTTGGCTGTAGTGGGAGAAAATATTTAGTGATTAATTATTAGTCGTTTGTACCTGTATAAAGAAACTGGCACGTTCTTCACATATCTTTCGGAACATCCGTAAGCACAACATCCTAGTAACTCCATTGTACTTTTCCCACTGGCAGCCGAACTCTGCCCAATGTCATGTGGTTCAGCCTCATACCGTGCCCGTTTCAAGTAGGATGGCGTCACTATCTCTCTACCCAACTATATAAGCTCGAGGCCTATAACCCATCATTTCTGTGTCCATCAAGTGTAGCCACGCACATTAGATGCGCAGTGGGTAATTTAGGGACCAACGACCCCATTCCTTCGGCCGGTTCTCTCATTACCAGACAGTGGCAACCCCCGCCCTCCCCGTCTTGGCCAGCTTTCTTCGGCAGGAGGAGTTGGCTCCTACTTCCGAACGTGCTGGATTCTCACATAGGGACGTAAACCCCTAAGAGGAGGTCAGGTGCCTAACCTCGGAATTTATTTCACATAGAGCCTGGAAGATAAGCTGCTTAGCGGGGACCTCGTGGAGGTGGCCTGAACAACTTTCCCGGAGGGTACTAGCTACCAACTGTTTAGTGTGGGGTAGATAGTTGAGGGTGGGGGGGGATCCTCCACCCCCATTCACTCCCACACAGAAGACCTCGAAAGAGATTTAGCCGCCCTTTGGGTTAAACCTCCCGGATGTTGCCCGGGGGCCTCCACGAGGAGGCACTCTGCCAGTATTACAGGAAATAGAAAATCCCACTGGCAGGACCAGGAAATCTTTTGTCCCGTCCGATTTAGGTCAGTCGCCACAAAGACGAGAATTCATCTCAAATCCAATGAGCTTCCAACTCCTACCCGGCACTACTCCCGTTATTAGTAGCCATCAGCAACTACTAGAACTCACAAACTAATTTACTGCTGATTCCACGTCAATTAATAAACTAACCCGGGTAAATTTTGATATATCATAAAATTTCTCTTTGGATTTAATGTTTAAGTTTTGCTTGGCGATCAAGTTTCTTATAAAGTGCATCTTTGAATATAATGTTGACATTTTGCTTGATTATAAAGTTTATGCTGAAATTTATATTTGAATTTAATTTTGAAATGTTATATTGGTGTTATCTTTCGAATCAAGGTTGAAGTTTCTTCTTAGTGATATGAAAGTTATATAGAAATAAATGAAACCTATTGTAATAAAACTACTGAGTAAATGATTTCAACCAAGTGTTGAGACAAAATGAAAAGAAAGGGAAAAATTTAATAAAAAAAAACTTAACTTCGGGGTGTCCTCTGGGGGGGATTGATACTGCGCAAGGGACTTTTTCATGAGACTGTACTTTGAAAGTTCCCTCCTCTTCCTACACTCACTGTTCAGATGCTGCAGTTTCTCCACGGCCCGTTCAGGTTAGTGCCTAAAAGGTGAGCCACGGGATCTCCACGGCCCCCCGCGCGAAGGATGGAGGTTTTTTTTTCTTTTTTTTTTCTAAGCTAGTATATGTAGATATATGAAATAAAAAATCACGGGGTTAATTTTTGGAAAGTTAAAACTTAAAACTTTTAATTTGAGAAAATAAATAAAAAAACTAGTACCCTACCTACCAGACGTCATGGTAAATTATGATGCTAATTTCCAGGTGAAACCTCTGGACAAAAAAACCACACAAAAAAACTAGTATTTCTGACTTTCGCTAAAAAAAACCTAAAATAACACATTTACATTTAGATAACAGCATAAAAAAATTTAGTAAAGAAAACAGATAGGAAGAGAAATAATTGGGGCCCTGCACAGTCCGGAACTCGCGACCGCTGATCTAGTCCAAGTTGGATTATCCACTCGGTTTAGTGTGGTGAGAAGAATCTCGGCGTCCTCGGGCAGTCTTGGATTTTTGTAGAGTCCGTAAAATACGGGGTAGCTGTCCCGGAGGGCCACAAACGCTCCCTCACGAAGATTGGCCGTCCCTCCTTCACCTGGGCTGTTATTTATCCTCGGTACATGGAAAATTTCCACTTAAAACTCGTTTTGATACGGAGCCCAAATCCAAATCCCATCATCTTCCTTCACTACTTCTCGCGTCAACCCCTTCTTTCCGCGCCTTTTTTCACTTCCTGGTAGCATTTTAGCGGGCTTTGACAAGGCCCCTCCAGATGCATAAAATAAGATTTTTAAAATTAGCGGGTCACTGATATAAGGGAAATGGTAAGAAAAATCAATTAATTAAGAACCGGAAAAAACGTCAGAAATAAAATGGGTTTACTGAAATGGAGAATGTAGAAAAGTCAAAAATGTGAAAAGGTGAGAATTGGGCCAAAACATCCAATTTCCAGGTTGGGCGGGATTACATCACCCCAAACCATGCAGTCATTATGCTCACTCCCCCCCGTACGAAAGGAAGTGTCGCTTGGGGAGGGTGAGGGGCTTGGGGGTGGGGGTAGTTCGTCATCCACACAAGTTGTAGTGTCGGGCAGGCGCGTTGGCTTCGCTTCTGTCGTCTGCAGCATGGCTTCCTCTTATACCACGTGACAATATTAAATGTTAATTAAACCTCCAGGTAAGTATGCGTTGTTATATTTATATGGTCAAAAAAAATGTTAGAAATAGCGTTAAGGACTGTGCAGAGCTTACAAATATATACTAAAAGGGAATATTTAATTTTAATAAAAGGTCTGAAATAAACTGGTTCTTAACTGTCCGCTTGTAGCGGTAAATGCACTCTTCTCAACAAAATAGCTCAGGCCTACCAACCAAAATTAATTATACTAATATAAAAAAAATATTATACAAAGGTGAAATGAACTTTGTTACACTATATTAATAAGTTCCCTCTGATAGCGAACAAATTTATTAGCTGCCTTCTAAACATCACACTTCACACACCTATGATGCCGTGGTTTAGGTTGTCAGGCTTTTAATATATGTCAAGTTAAACAAAACAAATATCAATTTTGATGCAACCCGCCACTATGGCGTAATTGGCTAACGCGCTTGTCGTGTTGAGCTCGACTGGTGAGGACGGGGAGATCAAGGTTAGAATCTAGGTCGGGTGAACTGGGGGTGGTTTTTCCTAAATGTTTTTCCACTCTCCCTCCACGCAAATGCAGGTTCACTTCCTCTAATTCAACCTTCCCAATTCCTAATCCATTAAAGTAATTATTGCTTAACGCGTATAACCCGAACAACTAGTAAGACGTGGTGCTAAATATTATTATTAATAATAATGTTGATGCATACACTCAGGTTTCCCTCATTACGTTTGTCAAGTTGTATCTTACTAGATTTCTTGGTTTTGAAATTGCAGCGTTAATACACAAATTCATATCCAATTTTATTTTCGTGGCTACGTCCCCTGCTAACCTTAAGATTCAGCATTTATAATGGGAAAATCCATCCTCTGTGTTTGCCTACTATTGTGAATAAAAACCAGCCTAAAAACTATGAATAAAAAATAAATACTGATAGAGAACCATCATCATGGGCGATCTTAGGATCTCAAACCGGGGGCCACGTGATCTAATGCGTCAGGATCGTAATATCTGTAAAGGTAAAAAACATAAACCTGAGGGCACACCTACCAGTATTCTCAAGTACTAATGGAAAGTTTCAGCTCTCTAAGTTTCTTGGTTTTGTAGTTATTACTTATTATATTAACATAAATAAACCAGTACATACTTCAACGGGTATCGGAGATAAAGAAAACAAATGACTTGCGTAAAGTGTCTGTATTATTTTAATTATGTACACATAGTTCTAAAAAACTACATAGATTATAATAAAATAAGTATATTATTCCTTCAAAAGTTCAGACAGTAATAAATACTACGATTGTATAACTAAAATAGTATGTTTTAAAATAATTTACAAATATTTGTTAAATAAAACTTTAACATATGTTTATTAATAGAAAAATAAATTATAAATAAAATGGAAGAAAAGAAAGAAAATTTCTAATCACAGATAAATTATATGTATACAAAATAATGTATTTGATTCTATAGGGCTAGTAATTGTTATTAGCTACTTAAGCATTTTATCATGAGTAAGCGAATTTGAAATAAAGGTTTATCTTCTATCGTTTGAATTAGTTTATAATATAAACTTATATGTGGAAAATAACTACCTCCCAATGCAACCATATGGGGACTAATCTTAATATCCTTAGTCATTCAGAATCAATATATTATTATCGTTAAAACGAAACTAAATTTAAAATGTAATAATACATCATCATCAATACCATTTTTGGAAGGTATACTAAACTTTAGATCAGACACTTCATTAAATAAATGTAAAAATTATATACATTTTAATTTTTGTTTATTGTTTAAACTTATGTTATTTGTTTGTATATTGTATTTTATGATGATTAGTAGCTAAAGCAATAGATTTGAAAATATGAAAAATTGAGAAAAAGGGATGTATTGATTAAAAATGCCGATACTTTTGACTAAAAAAAGTCAATACATTTATTAAGTCTAGCCTTATTTTTATTACTCTTAAACATTAATGATAAATTTACTTTAAGATGCGATATTTTAGATATAGTATGATAAGAATGTATTTATTATATATTTATTTGTATACACATTGTAACTATAACTAAAGGAAAATAGTATTCAGTATATGTACTTAAATAAATACTTTGTAACAACTTACGTTGTAACAACACTTACCAACTGGGACAGCCAACTGGGACAGCTAACTGGGACAGCCAACTGGGTCAAC
>CABFVX010007247.1:0-15915 GCA_902151425.1 Timema shepardi
ACCCTACCATTACACATTAGTGTAAGTGCGTACAACCCGAACGGGTAGTAAGACGCGGTGCTAATAATAATAATAATAATAATATACTATTTTCACAAGCTAACCCAACCTAACCAAACATAACCTCCCATGCGTCTAACAATACTAGGTTGTGTTAGGTTTGGTAGTATTGTTTCAATCAACCTGTCGTAGACAGGGTTAAAAACTAGTTTAAGATATCTCTCGATGATAAAGTAAAGATCATACGTGAAGATAGTACTTCCAGAACGTTCTAGGTCGGCAGTGAGTGTAACAATGGCTGGTAAATGCAAAATTTGCTTAACTAGCTGAAAATTTCATTTTCAATTTTTTTTTTTTTTGAATTATTTTCTCGCCTTGACTTTAAAATGATGACACCCAAGTAGCAAGATTATTCAACTCTATCTACACTTAATAGAGCCAAAAAAGAAATTCGACCATATATAAATCTTGAATCAATATTTACAATTATAAATTTCCTTGTCAATAAATAATAAGATAAACTATTACAGATAGATTGCAAAAGTAAATTAATTAGTAATCAATGCATTGTCTACTATAAAATAAGAAAAAATAAATAAAACTATCCAAGAATAAAACTCAAGTTAGCTAAAAATTATTTAATTTAATTACTACTGAGCTACTCATATATTTTTAAAGAAATATGTATTTATTATTTTTATAAGCACTTCTTGGTGTTGATATAATATACATACATGTCCTACAGAACTATACTTGTTGTCAGGACAGCTGTTTCTTAACGACATATTGGTTCGAATCCAGATGGGACTAACGTAACCTAGTGTTCACACGGCATGGCAGAAGGCCGTGTGTTCCCAGGAACTAATAATCCTTAGCTTGTCAAGAAATAAACAACGGCTTGGAGAAAAAAAATAAAGTGTATCAAACATAGGATAAATAAGACTGACTGGGCAATTTGTGGCCGCGAAACTAATGCACAGCTCATGAAAATATTTATCAAACTGTCTCTTCAAATCACCCTGGAGCGTTTACAGCAACATACGATGCTATGGGGGGGGAGAATACTTAGTACCGGATTAATGAACTGATGTAGCACATGGTAACACATGGTAACACATGGTAACAGGGGCGATAGCCAACAAAACATTTACCTGCTTTCTTACACTCACGCGTCCTGACCTATCGAGGTTGTCAGGGAACAGCTGAGCATCAATGCAAAACGACCAAATCAAAATGTAGACGACGCAGGCGCAGTTGTAGTTTCTCTCGCCGGCAAGACGAGTCGCATACACAGCCGGCGTGAATTCAGTTGCCGACGTGAATTCAAGTTGTGATTAGGGGTAAAGGGACGTCCCGTCATCCCCCCCACCCGCGCCCACACATCGACATAAAACTTGCGAGCACGGTATCTAAATGGTGGGAATCAAATTAACGAATAAAAACGTTTCCTAGAAAACTTTAACACGAGTTAATGTTTGGACCAAAAAATAAATTACGGGAGTTCTTAAAGAATGTGCAGTTGGTGACTAAATTTAAGGAATATTTTCTTAATGAATACCTTTAATATAATATCTTTTGATCTACCGCTCATGCTAGATAAACTCTGTGAAGATTTGTTACCTTCATGATTCTCCTTCGTTTGTAACAGGTAATACTAATACTTCTTTTTAAAACTATTGTTACAGTAGAGTGTCATTACAACAATGTAGCCATTATAACCTAGTTTTCGCTGAACTTGTGCATTACTATCTGTTCTGTTGGTGAAATTGATTCAATATCCTGTAGAGCAAAGAAATATTAATAAATATTCATCTCTAAATGACGTTTAACCGAAAGTATTGTTTTATAATAACACAACAATAATGCTAAGAAAGTTTCATTTATTGAACGACAGCTTGATTAACTACACTACTACCCGCCTCGGCGGCGTAGTTGGCTAACGCGCTTGTCGTGTTGAGCTCGACCGCCGAGGACGGGGAGATCGAGGTTCGAATCTCGGTCGGGTGAACTGGGGATGGTTTTTCCTAAATGGTTTTCCACTCTCCCTCCACGCAAATGCGGGTTCACTTCCTCTAATTCAACCTCCCCAATTCCCAATCCATTAGCGTAATTAGTACTTAAAGAGAGCGTATAACCCCAACGGGTAGTAAGACGCGGTGCTAAATAAACAAAACAAAGCTATACTACTATGTACATTAGTCCCATGACTTATTTGGTACTGACTGACAGCTCACAGCTGACTTCTGACAGTCAACATTTAGGTATATACCTACATTTTGACTGTCAGAAGTGACAGTGACACACATGTTTTTGCAGATCATATGGTTCAGCGTAGGGATACATAATTTGGTTTGGTAACTTTTCAAAGCCCTGCGCTGTGAGCTGTGAGCTGTCAGTCAGCACCAAAGAAGTCATGGGGCTACTGTACTTACACGTAACCGTATTTCCTGGGCCCCTTGACCTGACTCTTGAAATTCAACATGAAGACTCCTTTCAGGTTGTAGGTATCGTATAGAAGGGGTTTGGCGTAATTCAACCAATAAAGGGGCGGAAATTGAGGCTGGAGCATTTTTAAAGGTATGACTATATCTTCCAAACCACTTGAGTTGGAAAATAAAACTTGGCGTATGAGATCTTTTTAGATAACGGGTCCGAATGTTTTTGGCATTTTTAGAAATTCAGCTCCTAAGTGCTTGAAGCAGGTAGGGGGGTGTTTTTTTTAGGAATCTTTCAAACCACTTAAGCTAAATTATGAAACATGAAAGGAAAGGTCTTTTTATGTAATTAGTCAAAGGTATTTTGGTAGTTTTTTTTCTCGAAATTTAACTCCTAAGGAAGTGAAGTGGGATGGTGTGGTTTTTCCATAACTTTCTAATCCTATTAATCTGGAAAGACGAAACCTCACAGGAAGTTTCTGTTGGGTAACAGGTCAGAAATCTTTAAAAATGTTCTATATTCAAACTCTAAGAGAATGAAATGAGAAGGGACTGATTTTTGAATAGTTTCAAAATATCAAAAGTTACGAAACCCGTGCGAAGCAAGGTCTATTGGTTGGTTTAATATAAAATATTATAAAGTATCTTTAATACCAATATTCCTTAATGACATATTTTATTTATAAATAACTAGGCCTGTGCGGGAAATGACATTTTGACTTCAGGAAATTTTCGGGCGGGAAATATCAATTTATCACGAGAATGTGACAAGAAACTGAAAAAAAAACAACACTTTTGGCTTGTATTTATTCTTCAGATTTATAATTTTACTTTGAGCTTTGTCTTCTCATTAATTCCAATAATAAAAATAAGAAATGC
The DNA here is from genome assembly GCA_902151425.1 of Timema shepardi. Taxonomy (NCBI): domain Eukaryota; kingdom Metazoa; phylum Arthropoda; class Insecta; order Phasmatodea; family Timematidae; genus Timema; species Timema shepardi. The sequence goes on from CABFVX010007247.1 coordinate 3,315, forward strand.
AATTTAGGGGTCTGAACAATAAATTTAAATTCTGTTATTTGTATAATGTTAAAAAAAATAAACACCAAATTTAAATAGCTTATTAATTTTTATAAAATATAAGTTTGTCAAATATATAAAACTAAATATTTTACCTAACATATGTTGGGTAAGGTTTAATAAATAACCTAGGTCTAGTCCAACTATTGTCTGTTTTAAATCAAGCATTTTTTGTATAAATAAATCAATTCTGAAATAAGATTTTAATATCGACTGAAAATAATAAATTGAATAGAAAATGAATGGCGTGACTTTTACTAACTACTTACACAATAAACCTCCAAATATTCAAGTTAAGCTGAATAAATAAAATTTAGCCGTAGTCTTGTCAATAAGAATGCCAAAATTATTTCTCAACTGAGCCGGTGTGTCTGGTTTCCTCTTATGATTTAGTTACTAAACTCTCACAAAAAGCACTGTTGGACTTCAAAAAATACCAGTTCACCCCAATGTAAAGAGAATAGATAGGTAGTGCCATTTGAAAGAATTTGTTGATGTCATTGCTTACGTCAGCCAGTACACAGCAGTTAGTAGTATGTCATTGCTTACGTCAGCCACGAAACTACGTCACCCAGTACACAGCAGTTAGTAGTATGCCATTGCTTACGTCAGCCACGAAACTACGATCACCCAGTACACAGCAGTTAGTAGTATGTCATTGCTTACGTCAGCCACGAAACTATGTCACCCAGTACATAACAGTTAGTAGTATATCATTGCTTACGTCAGCCACGAAACTACGTCACCCAGTACACAACAGTTAGTAGTATGCCATAGCTTACGTCAGCCACGAAACTACGTCACCCAGTACACAACAGTTAGTAGTATGTCATTGCTTACGTCAGCCACGAAACTACGTCACCCAGTACACAACAGTTAGTAGTATGCCATTGCTTACGTCAGCCACGAAACTACGTCACCCAGTACACAGCAGTTAGTAGTATGTCATAGCTTACGTCAGCCACGAAACTACGTCACCCAGTACACAGCAGTTAGTAGTATGCCATTGCTTACGTCAGCCACGAAACTACGTCACCCAGTACACAGCAGTTAATAGTATGTCATTGCTTACGTCAGCCACGAAACTACGTCACCCAGTACACAGCAGTTAGTAGTATGCCATTGCTTACGTCAGCCACGAAACTACGTCACCCAGTACACAGCAGTTAATAGTATGTCATTGCTTACGTCAGCCACGAAACTACGTCACCCAGTACACAGCAGTTAGTAGTATATCGTGCGGTCCATGTGTTTCGGACGGTCCTCTAATTTATCTTAATTATTATTTATTTATTTAATTGTGTTTTCCTGGTAGTGGTTTTTTCGTGTATAGTTAGGTTACTTTATTATGTTTACCACTCGAGTATCTGTTTTATTATGTTAATATAAAATACAGGAGGAATGTTCTAGTTAATGAGTTAATAGTATTTACTATAATACTAAATATATGTATGAATGCTAACTATATGTAGTTGCATTGTTCTTATCAAGATGTTTATAATCTTATAGTAGTTTTTCTTTTATATAATATAATATATAGGATACAAGTCATTGTTGAACAATCAGACTTTTAGGCTTTTTGTTCATTTATTTACGTACGTTAGGCACGTAAGGATACAAGTCATTGTTGAACAATCAGACTTTTAGGCTTTTTGTTCATTTATTTACGTACGTTCTTCAATTTTAATTACATTTGTTTTTAAACAGACATACAAAATGCCTGACTTTGCTGTCGCACTCTGTGTAAATAATCAACGAAACTGCATGGGTAATAATATATATTTCTACTCCTTTCTTAAAGAAACAGACATTTTCCGTACATGGGAGCTCAAATGTAAAAGGAAAGACACAATTAATACAAATTTTGCTCAAATATGTTCCATTAATTTGGCCGATAGTGACTTTGATGTTTGTGGTGGTAGATTGAAAGTTAACTAAAATGCCAAGAACTTAAAACAAATTGAATGTTGCCATTGTTAATACAAGAGTTTCAGCACGTAGGTAGTTTTGAACATATTTTAACAGTTTTTTCATTGTAATTTATTCAGTTTTCTCATTTATTAGAAAATGAAAACAAAATTAACCGTGTGAACACATACAAGAATTAATGAATTCATTTTTATTTAGTTATTTACAGACAATACATTGTGCTGTTATAAGATTAATCAAAAATTGTATTTATGTGGCGAGACAAACAAACCGACCCATTTTTGAACTGTTACAGAAAATTTTGAATATCTGTGGAATATAAGTAGTGATAAGTATGATATAAAACAGCACATGGCGCCATTTTAGTAAATTAAACAATAGTTGATTATTCTCACCATGATCTTTTTGATAAATGACACGTCATGTGAACAAATTCCTTTAATTTTTATTTTCATTAAAAATGAGTCACTTGAAATTATTTATTGAAAAAGACACGTGAGAGCATGGCTTTAAGTGCTGGCTAGTGTACTGAGTGACGTCACACGCTCAGCCAATCAGATGTCTTTCTCCAACTGGCGCTACCTTCTATTCCCTTTACATTGCTGGCTAGTGTACTGAGTGACGTCACACCCTCAGCCAATCAGATGTCTTTCTCCAACTGGCGCTACCTTCTATTCCCTTTACATTGCTGGCTAGTGTACTGAGTGACGTCACACGCTCAGCCAATCAGATGTCTTTCTCCAACTGGCGCTACCCTCTATTCCCTTTACATTGAGTTCACTCAACTATTAATATCTAAGTTACAAAAGCAAACCATTCCAAATAAGGACATTAACATAATAGATGTGTCTTGACACAAAATAAGTTTAGTGTAGGGGTATTTCACACATAATTTGATATTTAGAAGCCACTTTTATAATTTATTTTCGCCAAGCATATATTCTCCTCATTTAAATCTAGTCAGGGATAAACATCACTCTCCAGTAGATTAGTGTGATTGTAATTTAATGGCGCCCATTTGCGTTGACTTGGTACAGTAGCTTTAAAAAAAAGCTATCTAAATTTTGATCCGTTTTATTAAATGAAGATGAGGTTAATTTAACTTTAGTAAATTAGTATTGTCAATTAGCATTAAATACCTTCATCACATTTACAGGCAGTACTTAATTTTAATATCTAATAATAGCTTTTCCCGAAAAATTTCAGGAAATAATTTTTTTTCCGTCCAAGTAGGAAAATCCATTTTCCCGAATGACACTAAGCTTAGCAGCTTTTCAATAGTTTAATCAACGTTCAAATTTTGCGCAGGTGTTTGTTTAACATAGGGAAAAATAAACTTATCAAGGTGGTTCTGGATCATTGTAGATCTAAGTTTATTATTATTATTATTATTATTATTATTATTAGCACCGCGTATTATTACCCGTTCGGGCTATACGCACTTACGCTAATGTGTAATGGTAGGGTGATTGTGAGATGAAATGGAGTACCTACAGTTTAACGTGGAATCCTAACCATGGTGGAGGCCTGGCATTCCCCACATTCACAAGATGTCTTGTCAGTGGTGAAGGAGGGGTTATCTAAGTTTATTCTTTACCTGAATCAGTTTAGAAAAAGCTCATCCCCAAGAGTTACAAACGACCGGAGTCAAGCTAAAGAAATTCCTTGATAGGGTTCATAAATTGGGCAAATACATTTTACTCATTAATAATCTGAAACTAGTCCAGAAAGTGTTCTGTAGTATGTATATTTGCTACGTAATTTGAGAAAGTTTATTTCTCAGTATAGTTCCTTATAAGAAAGGTCAAAAAAGCATGATAGAGATGAGATATTAGTAGTGTGCTCGGCGTTTGGGAACATCGCATCCGCTAACGGATCAAAACACTTTTCACATAATCATTGCGTGTAACGAGTTGTTTTCTTGTCCTGTTGGTTTTCAACGTGTTTTGATAACCATAAACGTCCCGATTTTTTCAGAAGTCATAGGTCGGTCTGTGATGTCAAAAAGGTTTGCGAGGTCTGTGAGCAATTTTTCAGTTTGGAAAAAGCAGAATATTCACATAGGTATTATGAGACTTTTTGTAGAGTATGCGAGACCCATCGTCCTTTTGGTCATTTCTGCTATATGAAGCAGGCCCCGTCAAAGCCGTCACTGGAAAAGAGCAATTTCATATTTGTATTTTATGATTTTGAATGCGGTTAAGAAACTCTTCTTCAAGGTGCGGCCGGCACGTACTTACACGAACCTAACCTATGTGTCGTGCAGACGTGTTGCAAGGCCTGCGTTCATATAAATGCAAATGAACATCATTGCGCTGAATGTGGGGGGCGATAGGGCTCGCATATTCAAGGGTGATGCCACAATGGCCCAATTTTTCGGATTTCTCGAGCAGATTAAAGCGTCAACATTTAAAGACATCACCCTCCTAAGCCCTAATGAAAAAGCCTATGATGGGAAATTCATTTTAAAGTACATGATGGAGGTGAAAAAATGGACTCCAGATCTAATAATGAACGGTGGGAAAATCATGTCCATGCGTTTCGGCCCGCTCCACTTTATTGACTCGCTGAACTTTCTCCCCATGTCGTTGTCCAAGCTTCCAAAAACTTTTGGCTTGGACGAGTCTTTGGCCAAGGGACATGTCCCCCATTTTTTCAATAAAAAAGAAAACGCGGGGTATAGGGGTCCCTTGCCGCCAAAGGAGGACTATGGCGTTGGTGAGACGTTTCCCGAGGGACAAGAGAACTTTGAGAAGTGGTTTGACGCGTTGGTCAAAGAAAATTATGTATTTGATTTTAAACGCGAGCTGGAATTGTATTGTGTGAAAGACGTAGAGATCCTGCGGAAGTTCTACATGAAGTTTAGAGAAATGCTCATGGAGAAATCCAAAGTGAATCCTTTCAGAGAGGCATGCACGATAGCCAGAGCGGCTATGTTGATTTACCGCCGAAGTCATCTAAGGAGAATACCGTCGGTATAATCCCTAACGGTGGCTACCGGTGCGCAGACCAACAGTCGCACGTCGCTGTACTATGGCTCTGCTGGGAGGCCCATAAACGCTGTGTCTCTATTCTTCATGTGGGTAACGGCCGTGAGGAATATGTGTTAGTAGGCTGACGTGTAGACGGCGTTGTTAAAGCTGGAGATACCACCACCGTCTTTCAATTCTGGGTCTGTTATTGGCACGGGTGCCCTCTCTGCTATCCTGACAGGACCACCCCTATCAAAAATAGCCGCCACGAGACCATGGAGACGCACTATGAAGCGACCATGGCTTGTTTGGAAAAATTTAGGAACGCTGGCTACACGGTCGTAGAGATGTGAGAGTGTATGTTTAATGCGACAGCACTTGAAGCAATTTGTAATCCAGCACAAGGTGTATACCAAGGAGACCATCAGCCCTAGGGATGCATTTTTTGGCGGGCATACAAACTGCACCAAGCTCTTCCACGAAGCAGTACTTGAGAAGATTAAGTACTTGGATGTGTGTTCATTGTATCCTTACATTTGCAAGTATAAAAAATACCCCGTCAGCCACCCCAAAATTCCCTCGGAGCCAAATTGTCCGCCTATAGATAAAGTAGAAGGCATAGCCAAAGTTACAGTATAACCTTGTTACAACAAAACATGGGATGATTGTAACACTCACCTACGCTGTCCCTGTTGACTCGCTTTGAATGGACTTCAAAACACGAGACACTCTCCACAACACGCACTACATTCAACTGAACTGGTGTTCAAGACTAACCACTGGCGGTGCGAAGAGGTCTCCCCCTTCCCCCTTCGTCGGACGGGAAGACAAGTGAATATCACCAAGCGCCCCTAACGAGCAGATTCTGGAACCTTCGATAGAATATGTTGTGCGTGTGGCCTATGCTCCAGGACTCTATGGCTGGTTCTAGATCTTTCCCCCTTCTATCCCTCCACTCTGAGAGCACATGATAACTTCAGGGTATAAGGGTGTTGAGGTGCGACGAGTTGGCACGCATTATAATCAGGGCTTTTAGGAGGTAAGATTCTTACTTCATAAGTGGGCTCGTCGTGTTTTATAAAAATTCTCTTTGGCTTCAAACCTTTCTTGTATTCAAAATTAAATGTTTCGGACTTCTTATAAATAATATTTTTATATTCTTTATTTATTTAGCGAATAGTCATGACTGCGTGGTATTGGCACCCGTCCTTACGACTATGGTAACTATAGGGGGAACCCATCTGGTTATCTTGTTAATGTTTCAAATTTCCGCTTCACGGAAAGTTCGCAGTCCGGTGCATTTTGTCTTGGAAATAGCAAATAATAGATAGCTAGGGTTATGTTTCTTTTTCATAAACATAAAGGTGGTTGTGAGGCCGCGAACTATCTAAGAGAAACACGGCTGTGTTTTGTAATGTTTATTATTTGTATACTTAGTGTTGTTAGTGAGTCGGGCCAGTTCCCGTTATGTTTAAAATGTTTATATACCTAGGATAGTTAGTGAGTCTAGATAGCTTATTGTTACGTTTAATATATATATATATTTTATATATGTTTATATATATATATATGTTTATAGCTGTTAGGGAGATTTGGGATAGTTTATTGTTAAGTTTAAGAAAATAAGCTTATGGATTCTTAATAGTGGGGCCGTGGGCCACCTAGCTCACAAATCTCCGAACGGGGTCCAACTTATTGCTTAAAGGGTGGAGTTACTATTTTTGGGCTCGAGTACTTGGTATTCATTTTGGTGCTACTGATATGCCTATCGGCTGCTTTAGTTAACAATTGGGTCTTGGCTTTCTTTGGCCTATGCTAGAGCTTGGGTCGAGTCTGAACTATTATTTGAAAACTGTAGCATTCAATGTATGTAAGGAGACCAATTTATCAGCAATTTGGGGTCACCCGTCAGCGGTGCCATTTCTAGGGTCCTAAGATAAGACAGAAAATGTTTTGCTATTGTTGTATCGCCCGTCTGGCCCTGGCATGTGCTTATGTGTTATTTCGCCCATCTGGCGTATGTTGCCGCTTGGCGTTTGTAAACTCTAATGTTCTGCTCCCCCATCAAGTTGTATTCTGTTTGACTGAATACAAATTATAACTCTCTTGTTTCCACCTCTGTCCATTATTTGTTTGGGATGATGAGGGAGGTTGGTTGCAACAGTGATGCCTCCGCGGGATTTATTCATGCCCGTATTGCCTACACGGATGCACGACAAGTTAATGTTCATCTTGTGCAGGAAATGCGGGGAGGAGAAGAACTAAGGCGCGTGTCAACACAACGACAAAAAAGATCGCTGGTTGACAGGCATCTGGGTGATTGACGAGATCCAGAAAGCCGTTGAGAAAGGCTACGTTGAAGCAGTACATGAAATGTGGGAGTACAATGTATCTGTTTACGACCGTCAGACATGTTCTGGCGGTCTGTTTCACGGTTAAATTGATACTTTTTTGAAAATTAAACAATAATCCAGTGGATGGCCGGAGTGGTGCATCTCAAAAGAGGAAAAGTTAGCTTATATTCAAAATTATGAGGAAAGGGAAGGGGTAAAACTCGATTTCGGCTCAGTTGGTAAAAACCGTGGTCTCCGCATGCTGGCAAACTTTTTTTTAAGTGCACTATAGGCAAAGATTGGGTAAAGACCCGATTTACCACACGTAGCCGTTGTCAACGACTATCAGGGCATCCCCAAGTACCTGACGGATCCGTACATCACCGTCGAAAGCATAATTGATGTTAATGATGAGGTTATGTTCCTCAATTACAAGGATGCGCTTGACGCGTTGCGCCCTAACACTAACACAAGTGTGGTGGTGGCGTGCTACACGACTACTATGACTAGGTTGCACTTATACAGCATCCTTGCACAATTGGGGACCGCGTTTTGTATCACGATACAGATAGCGTTCTATTCACGGAACGCCTCGGCGATTGGAGTCCACCGACCGGAGACTTTTTAAGTGACCTCACTGATGAACTTCAAGATTACGGTCCGGCAAGCTACATTAGCGCCTTTGTATCTGGCGGTCCCAAGAATTATGCGTAGCGAGTTTGTGTTGGTGGCGATCCTGCCAAATCAAAAACAGTGTGCAAGGTTCGCGGGATCACCATAAACTACGGAAACCAGAACGATGTTAATTTTGAATTTTTGAAAGCGGTGGTCAACGAACAGGCTGCAGAAAGATACATACAGATACCGCACAAATTTGTAAGAAAAGGTCTTGCGACTGTATGTACCGTTTCGCAGAGTAAAGTCTACCGGCCGGTGTACACCAAACGAAGGATAATTGATGATTATAACACTTTGCCGTTTGGGTATCAGAGTCCTTGTAAACTCGCTCGCCACGATTAGAGGGTGATCATTTAGACGGGCTGAATAATCACCTTTAACTCTAGACAGTTCTGCCGACATACCATTTTTCAAAGATTTATTTTATGCACCCAGGATATTTTTTTTAGCTGCCAGTACCATCCTCCCTCTACCTGAAAATTTGTTTCTAGTCAAAAATTTATTTTATTGTACATATCAAATCATCTTTAGTACTGAGGCCAATATGTAAATATATACTTTTTTATTGTAAATAAACTTTTCATGATTGTAAATAAATATTGTAAACGGTTATGTTTGTGTTTTAACATCCACACCCTCTCTCTCCTGCCCCATCTCAAACATTATGGATATAATACTTTCTCTCTGAGTAACAATGTTGCCATCTCCATCATATTCTAGGGAAGTTTCACATAAAGTACAAGTACCTAAGCAGGGCACTGCCTGTATGCTTGTTTGAACATCAACTCTCCCTCCATGCAGATGCGGGTACGCTATCACAAGATATTGTGGCTTATCATGCATCTGTTTAGGTTAACTAGACACCTTATAGTCATATAGATAGATAGTTGATGACAAATTTTTAAAACTAGATAGGTTGGAGTTCGAACACTGGCCTATCAAGCTGAGGCTATTTTCCAGCTCTCCCTCCAGAATACAGTGTGGTTTAGGTGAACAAATGCTGCAATCAACAGTTATGAGAGGAGCATGTGACTATGGTTATTTGTCACGTCACAATATTGTCTGAAGTACGTAGAAAGTATTATAACAAGCATTAGTAGAGTCTAACTACACTTCTTTTGTATTGCGTTACATTAATATATTAAACACCTTCCTGGTAATATGAATATTGCTCTAAGTGTTTGTGGAGATCGGGGTTCAAACATTTCCACCACCAAAGGCAATTTACCACTCTAGCTTAACGCAAATGCGGATACACTATCACAAGATATTGAATACCTTGTGGCTTATCATGCATTTATTTAGATGAACTAGACACCTTTTTAGTCGTATAGATAGATAGCTGATGAATAATTTTAAAAACTAGATAGGTTGGAGTTCGAACACCGACCATATTTCCAACTCTCCCTCCACGCAAAAGCGGCTACGCCTACCTCTCACTATCCAATTTATTAAATGTGTACGTGTTATCGCAAGATATTGAATACAGTGGAGCTAGCTAGCTGATGACTAATTTTAAAAACTATATAGGTTGGAGTTCGAACACCGAGGCTATTTCCAACTCTCGCTTCACGCAAATGCGGGTACACTATCACAATATATTGATTACCTTGTGTGAAGTTGTCACCTTACCAACAACATATTCTTACAAGCAGCAATATTATTTAGGTGTTTGTCATGATCAGCCGCGTTGTGGGAGAGGGGTTAAAGGGGGAGGTGGTTGTAGGGGAGAGAGTGTTTTGAGCCGAGGTTCGGGTTGTAGGGGAAGGCCGAGCTCCGTGCATTAATAATAAATCATCGATAATCAATTAGCAATCATCAATAATCGATATGTCTGGGGAGAGGATGTGAGTGTTTAGACTAGGCAGGGGAACTGGGGGTTCCAGGGTTTGATAGCCCCAAACTCCAACGCCCCTAGTCGACAATTAATTAGCAATCAACATGTCTGGGTTCGAATCTCGGTCGGGGGTGTCTCCCGGTGGAGCGGACAGAGCTTTCACACACACACTCGTTCAAGGTCATGCCCGGGGGAAAACCAACAGGACAAGTCAACAACTCGTAACACGCAATGATTACGTGAAAAGTGTTTTGATCCGTTGGCAGATGCGGGGTTCCCAAACGCCGAGCACACTACTGATATTAGCTATGCCAATGTCAAGTTTAATTTTTTTTGTATCTTCGGTGTAGCTTTTTTTGGGTCTAATTGTTGCTTAATACCTTGAACTAGGGAATTGACACGTTAGTATAAATTAATTTCATTTTACTTTATTAATCTTGAAACTAATTTCTTTTCTTAGCTGTTGTCTAAGCATCAGGCTACTGGCCTTTGTGTAACTTCTGGTATTTTAATATTCTTTTTCTACACATGTCTCTAAAGTTTTGCTTTAAGCCTCTTCAAAAAAAAAGTATCATTGGAACGCTGTGATCTAAAGGTTCCTAAATGCCAAGAGAATCAATTGAGGAGCTCAAGTTCTTTACTGACTTCAAGAAGCTTAACAAGAATGCCTTTCTATGTGCCATTCACGGTAGGAATTGACTTCTGAAAGGCCTTTTTCCCTACCATAAATCTACTATATAGTAGGATATTGGTAGGAAAAAAGACCTTTCAGAGTGTAATTCCTACCGTGAATGGAATATATTTAGATTTTATTAATTATTATTATTAGCACCGCGTCTTACTACCCGTTCGGGTTATACGCACTTACGATAATGTGTAATGGTAGGGTGATTGTGAGATGGAATGGAGGACCTACAGTTTAACGTGGAATCCGAACCACGGTGGAGGTCTGGCGTTCCCCACATTCACAAGATGTCTTGTCAGAGGTGAAGGAAGGGTTTGGTAATCATGCCCGCCCCATTGATGACAGTCAACAGTGCTAGGCTAGTGATGAAACAATAGTTTTAACACCTGAAAGATAGCCACGGGAAGGTTTATATGGATCTTTCAACCGGTGCCGATAGCTCACCCGTAATTGCCGATCAAATTATATGTGTATGTATGTTTTACATATTCCTTATATCTTGAGTGTTGTGTATTCTTTCATTTCTAGAGTCGTTTGCTATCGTGCGCACTTGTTATGGAAAGTAATGAAGCCACCAGACTTGATTTCAATCAATAAAAATGGGTGACCTGGCGGTCTAGGGGGTAAGGTGTCAGACTTCTATTCTGGCGGCCGGGGTTCAATCCTCGGTCCCGGCACAGATTTATCTGATTACCAAACCCTTCCTTCACCTCTGACAAGACATCTTGTGAATGTGGGGAATGCCAGGCCTCCACCGTGGTTCGGATTCCACGTTAAACTGTAGGTCCTCCATTTCATCTCACAATCACCCTACCACTACACATTAGCGTAAGTGCGTATAACCCGAACGGGTAGTAAGACGCGGTGATGATAATACTATCTAGATAAAGCTGTAACGGAATATTCAAACGACAATACGACACGAGTTTACCGTATGAAGTATAAGAAATAACTTTTAGTTATATAAGATTAATTAGATAAAAAGAACATATGACCTAGACACAGCGGTAAGCGTCCTACCCGTACGAAAGTTGCAAGGAAAGTGTGTTAACTATATTGAATTAAAAATAAAATATTTAAAAATCCCAACACTTCTTGGCCCGTTCGAAGTTTGTGAGGCGAGAGGTTTTATTATTGAATTAGAATACGATTCTTCACCGACAAGAGTGATTCGCCCGTTCTACAACCAACATACCCGCTTGTCGGACACGCAATCGCAAACGCACTCGTAATTACGCTTCTCCTAAATACAAAACAGATGACTGTCTACAATGATAATTTGCAAGACGTAACTTAAACCAATAGACACAAGCAGCAAACATGACTATATCAGTCAAATTCATATTAACGTTTTCAAATAAGAAATACATATTTTAACCCGCCTCGGTGGCGTAGTTAGCTAACGCGCTTGTCGTGATGAGCTCGACCGCTGAGGACGGGGAGATCGAGGTTCGAATCTCGGTCGGGTGAACTAGGGGTGGTTTTTCCTAAATGATTTTCCACTCTCCCTCCACAGCAAATGCGGGATCACTTCCTCTAATTCAACCTTCCCAACTCCTAATACATTAGAGTAATTAGTACTTAAAGCGTATAACCCGAACGGTTAGTAAGACGCGGTGCTAAATATTAAAATATTATTAATAAATATTCTAAACATATTTAAATGGTTAAATATAGATGATTTTAATCGAAAATCCTGTATTAATTTCTATACATTTCCAAGAGCTGTTGTCATAGACCAAATAACTTTATATTATTTGAATTTATTAGTCCACCCCTTTTGGTTTTTTTACTGGCTAAAAGCAAGAGATGGACAATGTTCATCTCCCCCCGCCCCTCCCCCAGACTAGCGGGCGCGTTTGGTTGTAGACGGGCCGTTACAAAGACCTCAATCAGTACGATTCCTCGTAGAAAACATTTCTTTTTAGCAACGCCGCGTCATCCCTTTCTTTGAACATACCTGTCTGTCCGTAGCAAGAGAGAGACAGCGCGATGTGGCAGATACCTGAAATAGAAGCTTCCAGATGGGAGAGTGATCTCTCATCACTTAGTTTATGTTTCGTAGCCCCTTCCCATCTTACAGGACAAAGGCAGGCATACAAAGTTATAACATTAAAAAAAAAAAAGG
>CABFVX010007247.1:16031-32297 GCA_902151425.1 Timema shepardi
ATCCGAACCACGGTGGAGGCCTGGCATTCCCCACATTCACAAGATGTCTTGTCAGAGGTGAAGGAAGGGTTTGGTAATCAGATAAATCTGTGCCGGGACCGAGGATTGAACCCCGGACCTCCAACACAGAAGTCTGACACCTTACCCTTAGACCGCCAGGTCACCTAGAAGTATTTTATTTTTACTCAACAGTACTTTACGCTATTGATTTAAAACATCATAATACTATCCTGAGCTGATAAAAAAAACCAGACCCTATAACATTATTTTACAATTGGGTGAGAGAGAGAGACTACCAAATTTCATAAAGCTACTTCTTTTCTTTTTATGACAAACTCACCTGGGACTCTTTTATTTCACCAGACAAATACTTCAACCCAAATTACAAGTATACACAGGGTAGACACCCTCCCAAACAGATATCAAATCTTCTCCTTTAGGTATGATGGCGGCTAGTTTTGATAAACGAAAGTTTCTTGTACCAGTATCCTCTTTGTATTTCCCCTCCTTCCCCTCCGCTGCCACAACAAACAAACAAACAAACTAACTTCACCTCCCGGCTTGCTTGTCTTTGTTGAGTAGACTATGATCGATACAGCGAGGAACTCGTCGGAATTACTGACGGCAAACGTAGAGGGATGTCCGATCACTCACTTGTGAGCAAACCCACACACTCACACTCACACTCATATTAATGAAGGGCCAAACAAGAAGTCCTAGAACCGCACATTTTATCTGATAAACTTTCTGATAACGTTTTATCGATTACAATTTAAACTTATAAAATTTAGACCTTTGAAAATCGTATAACTTACATAATAAACAAAGGAAACAAAGTATAATCTAGACATTATTTACATTTAAAATACAATTCCTAATAAAATTAAGGTGACCTGGCGGTCTAGGGGGTAAGGTGTCAGACTTCTATGCTGGCGGCCGGGGTTCAATCCTCGGTCCCGGCACAGATTTATCTGATTACCAAACCCTTCCTTCACCTCTGACAAGACATCTTGTGAATGTGGGGAATGCCAGGCCTCCACCGTGGTTCGGATTCCACGTTAAACTGTAGGTCCTCCATTTCATCTCACAATCACCCTACCATTACACATTAGCGTAAGTGCGTATAACCCGAACGGGTAGTAAGACGCGGTGCTAGTAATGGCAAATAACGTACCTCGGTGGTGTAGCTAGCTAACGCGTTAGATTCGTGTTGAGATTTATAGCCGAGGACGGGGAGATCGAGGTTCAAATCTCGGTTGGCAGAACTGAGGGGTGGAGGAGGAGTTTCCCCTAAGTGGTCTTCCACTCTCCCTCCACCCAAATGTGGGTTCACTTCCTCTATAATCAACCTTTCCAATGCCTAACCCATTAGTGCAAACAGTACATAGGCGTATAACCTCAACGGGTAGTAAGACGCGGTACTAAGTATTATTATTATTATTATTATTATTAGTACCGCGTCTTACTACCCATCCGGGTTATACGCTTTAATTACTAATTACGCTAAGGGATTAGGAATTGGGAAGGTTGAATTAGAGGAAGTGAATCCGCATTTGCGTGGAGGGAGGGTGGAAAACCATTTAGGAAAAACCACCCCCAGTTCACCCGATTGAGATTCGAACCTCGCTCTCCCCGTACTCAGCTGTCGAGCTCAACACGACCAGCGCGTTAGCCAACTACGCCACCGAGGCGGGTAAATATTATTATTATTATTAATTAATGGCAAATAAGAAGAAGGTGGAAAAACCCCACCTGGCCAATCAGGAGAGAGAAGGCCTCTCATTGGACAGGTGGTATAAGAAGAGAGGCGATTAAAATCAACACAGTAAAGCCACAAACAAAATAAACACAGTATCTTTGGATTTTAATAAAACAAAAACTATAAATAATTTACAATCGAGTATAATATAAGACGAATAATCAACGATCATTGTTTAAAGACATAGTATTAATAAATAGTAAACATAATATTAATAGATAGATAGTAAACATAGTATTAATAGATAATAAACATAATATTAATAGATAGTAGAACATAATATTAATAGATAGTAAACATAATATTAATAGATAATAAACATAATATTAATAGATAGTAAACATAATATTAATAAATAGTAAACATAATATTAATAAATAGTAAACATAATATTAATAAATAGTAAACATAATATTAATAGATAGTAAACATAATATTAATAGATAGTAAACATAATATTAATAGATAGTAAACATAATATTAATAAATAGTAAACATAATATTAATAGATAGATAGTAAACATAGTATTAATAGATAATAAACATAATATTAATAGATAGTAGAACATAATATTAATAGATAGTAAACATAATATTAATAGATAGTAAACATAATATTAATAGATAGTAACATAGTATTTTTAACACACAGTAAACACATTTATATAATTTACTATACATATCAGTTGTAGCATATATTACAGAGGATATTCTCATGTTTAATAAAATATACCAAGATAGAGATGGATGACATACTTTTTTAAATGTGACAATGAACTTTCGAGTTCCAGCTGATGGAGTAAAAAAAAGTATAATATACACAATTCGCAACACATTATATACTATTTAAGAAACAGTACACAAGTATACATATAATTAGCAAAAAAATGATATCGTATTTATGGTACAGCATATAAGTATATTACTTTACAACATACTAATAAAAACACATTATATAATAATTACTGTACAGTATACAAGTATATAAAAATACTGTTAACAACACATTTTAAAAATATTCAAACAAATACTATACAAACTATTCGCAAATATCATACATATTTAACACATTATGTTGCATACTATTTTCATATGTAGGGTAGATAATTATGCTACACAAATAAGGCCTATAATTATATAGTAATCAATTACATTGTATTATTTAAGTTTTATGAAAAAAATATATAAATTTTAGATATCATAATATACTCGTATATTAAAGTTTAACAGTCATACAATATTGAAATAATTATTAGATACGATATTTTCAAAACCATATATAATATTTTCAATACATATTATTATTTTCATTATTATAATTATAATTATTAGCACCGAGTCTTACTACCCGTTCGGGTTATACGCACTTACGCTAATGTGTAATGGTAGGGTGATTGTGAGTTGAAATGAAGGACCTACAGTTTAACGTGGGATCCGAACCACGGTGGAGAGGCCTGGCATTCCCCACATTCACAAGTCGTGATAATTAGCAGTGCTGTGTTAATTAGTTCCACTGCCGCATTAAATCAAATGGAATGCCAATTAATGATGTTGGTGGCGGGGCTGTTTGGTCTAAGGCTTCACTCTCGCAATAGACTAGACAACCAACAAAGGAAGATCCGGGTTCGATTCCCGTCTGGATTTACTGAGGGCGGTTTTCCACTCTCCCTACACGCAAATCCGAGTGAACTACCTCTTTATTTCAACCTTCCTTATCCTTGACTCATTAGCGTAATTAGTACATATGCTTACCATCTAAACAAGATCTAAAAAAGAGAATTAATTGTGTAAATAAGTCTTACTAGCCGTAAAACAAACACAGTAGGATACGGCTGTAATGTGATTAACAGTTCCTTTATGGTGTCATTGTTCTTAAATTGAACGCAACTAGATTGTTTTATTCCTTTAAAAACAAAACTATGAAGGACACGTTAGAAATACTCTTATCGTACGTTTTCTGACCAATTCTACCCAAAGAGTACAGAAGTAAAGGTTTTAGCGCGCCATATCCATGTTTTAACCATATTTTTAAGAAGCAACATTGAGATTGAAATAGTGAAAACGTATTACATTTGTTGTAATGTGTTTCTCTCTCTTACACCTAGCCGTATGTGCTATTCTAGATCTATATTAAATGTTAGCCACCTTCAAGATTAAAACGTGTTTACATTTATGCAGAATATAACCGTAGTTAAAAGGCTCAGAAAATATATTTAAGGAATTTGAACTACCGTTATATATTTTGGATACAATATATCAAAGCTGTTTTTCCAGTACTTTTTTCAATTAGTAATTTTTGGGGCCCTTTAAACGTGGGTAATGGTGGGGTTTCCATAATATTTTCAACACTAACGTGGACACCTTTAGTGTTTTACTCTAAGAGAAGAATCCGTGGTGGTGGTGGAATCCTATTTTTATAGGGGAAAGGGGCTGTTATAAAAAAATAAGAAGTTCTGTCCTCCAACCCAAAGGGTATTCTAAGGATCCTTTACTGGATAATGTTACAAGAAATAGTGATCCCCCTAGAATCTATTTAGAAGGGTCTCCCGTATGAAGTATTAAAAATTAAGATCATTCTAGACATTTTTCAGATTAGCTGCTAACCAGAAATAATAATAAAAAAAATAGTTTTCTATAAAATGTATCTAAAGTAGTCTTCCTCAGAGGTTTTTTTAATTGATGCCCTGGAAGCCATTTGGTATGGCTCTAATCTGGTAAATTTTCGGAAATGGGATGCCTCTAGAAGATATATGAAGTGATCCTCTCTTGGCAAATTTTTTAAGATTAATTTGAGGTCTTGGAGGGGGGGGGGGGAAGCGTCAACATCCCTACTGTTCACAAACCCCCCCCCCCCAGGTGTGCTACTGGTTGACGGCTCAATTTTGAAACATTTGTCAACTGTGTGTCGTGTGATATTAACTAGTAGTAGTGATGCCTTGTTGTGTTGTCGCTGGGTGTAATAACCACTCAAGAATCTGGGGTATGATTACATCCATTTCCAACAGAAAGGGAATTGCTAAAACAATGGGTGAACGTTGGAAAAGAGCAGGTAGTATGATAGTAACGGATTAGCGCGACCAGTGGGCACCGTGTGACGTGTCACCGAGGTAGGGCTGGAGGGGAAGAGGCAGCTAGCAGACAGTGGGCACCGTGTGACGTGTCACCGAGGTAGGGCTGGAGGGGAAGAGGCAGCTAGCAGACAGTGGGCACCGTGTGACGTGTCACCGAGGTAGGGCTGGAGGGGAAGAGGCAGCTAGCAGGCAGTGGGCACCGTGTGACGTGTCACCGAGGTAGGGCTGGAGGGGAAGAGGCAGCTAGCAGACAGTGGGCACCGTGTGACGTGTCACCGAGGTAGGGCTGGAGGGGAAGAGGCAGCTAGCAGGCAGTGGGCACCGTGTGACGTGTCACCGAGGTAGGGCTGGAGGGGAAGAGGCAGCTAGCAGACAGTGGGCACCGTGTGACGTGTCACCGAGGTAGGGCTGGAGGGGAAGAGGCAGCTAGCAGGCAGTGGGCACCGTGTGACGTGTCACCGAGGTAGGGCTGGAGGGGAAGAGGCAGCTAGCAGACAGTGGGCACCGTGTGACGTGTCACCGAGGTAGGGCTGGAGGGGAAGAGGCAGCTAGCAGGCAGTGGGCACCGTGTGACGTGTCACCGAGGTAGGGCTGGAGGGGAAGAGGCAGCTAGCAGACAGTGGGCACCGTGTGACGTGTCACCGAGGTAGGGCTGGAGGGGAAGAGGCAGCTAGCAGGCAGTGGGCACCGTGTGACGTGTCACCGAGGTAGGGCTGGAGGGGAAGAGGCAGCTAGCAGACAGTGGGCACCGTGTGACGTGTCACCGAGGTAGGGCTGGAGGGGAAGAGGCAGCTAGCAGGCAGTGGTGCGGCCAGTGGGCACCGTGTGACGTGTCACCGAGGTGGGGCTGGAGGGGAAGATGCAGCTAGCAGGCAGTGGTGCGGCCAGTGGGCACCACGTGACGTGTCACCGAGGTGAGGCTGGAGGGGAGGAGCGCATGGACCCTACCTTGTATTCTAAGTACCGTTATGTTATCAATTGCTTCAATTTCAGGCCTGCAGATGTCTCACACAGTAAAGTACACGGACAGACAGAAGAAAGTATATTCTCATTACTCACTGTATTGCGCTCTTTCTACGACCTAATGACTAGATAATATCAGGTAAGTAATACGAAATAACATTCGACTAGGCTAATGTTAGAGCTTGAAGCGAACTATCAGAATATGCTACTGCTATAATATTAATTAGCTACCAATAATTTTAGTATTTCACACTACACAATCTCTTCTTAACAAGTTACATTAACTTCATGTTTGCTTGCTTCAGCTTAGACATTTCTCCAGTAGATATCAGTGTAGTGATCCGTCGTAAATATACAGCTCCCGGCATTAAATTTTATAAAAATTGTTATTTTACATGCTAAAGAGCAATAATTAGAAATAATACCGCGAGAGAAAAATATACATTAGTTAAACTAACAATATAATAACCATAAATTAAGTAATATAAATTATTTTGTTACATAGTGTCAGTTAAAAATATACACCCCACTGAATTATTGTATATCTGTCTATCTGATAACAATCGTACAAACAAATACTATAAATCTTAACACGTGACTCTGTGAGTGAATACAGTGCAGTATTCTAAATATTATTTTAAATTTCCCTAATTTTTCCTGGTGATGATTCAGCTTTATGTTTACACTTATGTTTATGTAATTACATATCATACATATGTTAATTTATTTACATTTTGGGTGATTAATTCTTTAACAATCAAGATATCCTAAAACGTTTCTAGACTTAGTCACAAAGTGCTTTGTCTGTCTATTGCATTGTTATACCTCAATTGTTGGTAAGTAAACTCAAATACATGGTTGCCCTACGTCACAAGATATTGGAATTGGACCATGAAAACCAAATATAGGACATCCATTACTAACTTCTAAGAGAGGAAAATATATTTGCACTAAACTGATTCCGTCAATCCAATCTTCTGCTATTGGTACCCGAATATTGAAATTATTTAAAGATAAAATAATCATTAATTACAATATTTTAATTTCATATTATGAACATTGTTTAGCCTACGTTTCGTGTTAATACATTGTATTATAATGGTTTATTGAAAAAAAAATCCCAAAAATATATTACAATACTCACACTGCCCTGATGTGCTGTGACGTGTGCTATCTGACGCCAGAATGGCTGTTAATATGTCGTGACATGCATCACCCAAGATCTAGACATCCAGATTCTCGTCAGAAGCGTTGAAGCGTCAGAACGTGAACGATATTGCAGGGTAGAAAATTCCTTTATTAACCTTCTAGTGTACATTTTGAAACGCTCTGCATCTTTCAAAAGCTTCGGCCATAAAGTATGACATTCGCCAAATTCACCCCTCTCGGCATTTATGGAATGTAGTCACTCTCCCGTGTGTTCCAGTGCAAGTAACATACTAATGGTGGCTACAACATCCTCCTCTTCATCAAGTTCAGCAAGTAACATACTAATGGCGGCTACTATCTCCCTCTTCATCAAGTTCAGCAAGTAACATACTAATGGCGGCTACAATCTCCCTCTTCATCAAGTTCAGCAAGTAACATACTAATGGCGGCTACAATCTCCCTCTTCATCAAGTTCAGCAAGTAACATACTAATGGCGGCTACAATCTCCCTCTTCATCAAGTTCAGCAAGTAACATACTAATGGTGGCTACAATCTCCCTCTTCATCAAGTTCAGCAAGTAACATACTAATGGCGGCTACAATCTCCCACTTCATCAAGTTCAGCAAGTAACATACTAATGGTGGCTACAATCTCCCTCTTCATCAAGTTCAGCAAGTAACATACTAATGACGGCTACAATCTCCCTCTTCATCAAGTTCAGCAAGTAACATACTAATGGTGGCTACAATCTTCCTCTTCATCAAGTTCAGCAAGTAACATACTAATGGTGGCTGCAATCTCCCTCTTCATCAAGTTCAGCAAGTAACATACTAATGGTGGTTACAATCTCCCTCTTCATCAAGTTCAGCAAGTAACATATTAATGGTGGCTACAATCTTCCTCTTCATCAAGTTCAGCAAGTAACATACTAATGATGGCTACAATCTCCCTCTTCATCAAGTTCAGCAAGTAACATACTAATGGCGGCTACAATCTCCCTCTTCATCAAGTTCAGCAAGTAACATACTAATGGTGGCTGCAATCTCCCTCTTCATCAAGTTTCGGCAAGTAACATACTAATGACGGATACAATCTCCCTCTTCATCAAGTTTCAGCAAATAACATACTAATGGCGGCTACAACATCCTTCTCTTCATCAAGTTCATCAAGTTCTGCTAATAGTCTCTCATCCATTTTAGTACCGTCACTTAAAGATTTGTTTAAATGAATCGTACACAAAATGTTATGCTCTGATAAGAATCAAGAAGTCACGTGACAACAATTCATCTCCAAACGACCAAATACACCACACACATCAGAGCAGTGTAATCACATATGTGATGTGTTGTGTTGTGATATGTTGATGCGTGATGACACGAAACGTCAGCATAGTCTGAATTCGGCTGAGACTCTTATTTAATCAGCTTTATTAGATGTCAAAAACACACATAACTTCATCACTATGATTAACTAATCCTAATTGAACCTTTAAAAAAAAATTACTTATCAATATTTTGTAAACGTGTCGATTCCACAATTTAATTACATATTCTTAAAATGTTTTTTTAAATATTACATGATGTAATGCCATATTTTGGTTGTAGGCATGATGGGGATATAATAAATCCCGATGTAGGTATATTCCGGTTGTTTTCTGATAACTGCCTACTCGCCAACCTACTCGGGACGGATTTACAAAGTATGCCAGTGATTTTCTTTGGTGTCAGATGATGGCCAAACTTTAAAGTTTGAGATAACTTTTAGTAATAACAAGTTATAGGCAAGTTAATTTGGAGTGTTACCTGGAATAATACGTATTTTCTGTGACAGCACGGAAATATAAGGTCTTATACAGACTCAAGTAAAGTTAATGTTAAGCATTGTTACAGTAGCCCCGTGGCTTCTTTGGTGCTGACCGACAGCTTTGAAAAGGTACCAGACCAAATTATGTATACCTACGCCGAACCATATGATCTGCAAAAAACATGTGTTTAGCAGCTGTCACTTCTGACAGTCAACGTGTAGGTATATACCTTAATGTTGACTGTCAGAAGTCAGCTGTGAGCTGTCAGTCAGCACCAAAGAAGCCACGGGGCTACTGTACGTATCTTACATAATTGTTTAAGCTTATTCTTCCCGAGTTCTATCGACACACACGCGTGTTCCTAAACAATAGACTTCATTTGACTGGTACAACCAAGTTTATCACTCAACTATTATTATTATTATTATTATGGATTCTTACCAATAAGTGTTAATTCTGGCATTGATGTCAATACAAATTAAATATTTCTTTCAAATATAAGATGAAGTACATACATGTGTTTTTTCCTCATTCTTTGGTTTATTTCTAAATAATTGAGTTACATAACGCTAATTAAGAGATCAAAGTCTCTAATTTAAAACTTTTTTTTATGACGTTTTGTTTAAATCTAAGTACTTACGCCTGATAACTATTGGTAACTTTTTATTCGTGTGATGTGACCACATATTACGCATTATTTATATAAATTATATATTATTTGTTATAAAATATGCTAGTCACTATTTATTAAAATAAATAAATGATATTATATTTATTTTACTTGCTCCCTTCATATTATATGAACCAATAGTGAACAATGATTTTTGTTTTCATGCTTGTAAATATATGTTAGCAAAACAATATTTACCCTCTATCCACCCTGAGAGGTAGCAAGCAGTCTTAGCTTAACAAATTATTATTATTACTATTATTAGCACCGCGTCTTACTACCCGTTCAGGTTATACGCACTTACGCTAATGTGTAATGGTAGGGTGATTGTGAGATGAAATGGAGGACCTACAGTTTAACGTGGGATCCGAACCACGGTGGAGGCCTGGCGTTCCCCACATTCACAAGATGTCTTGTCAGAGGTGAAGGAAGGGTTTGGTAATCCGATAAATCTGTGCCGGGACCGAGGATTGAACCCCGGACTCCCAACACAGAAGTCCGACACCTTTCCCCTAGACCGCCAGGTCACCTCTTAGCAAATTATACCACAACCCTCTTCTATATGCCCCGCCATAGAGCACCGTCAATATAATCTTGCTACCTTTCAGGGTAAATATATGGATAGACTGTAAAATAGTTACATTTGAAAACATGGTATCGTTCTAAAGACACGTATTCTACGTGGAAATACTCAAATGTTCTATAGTAGATCTGAATCGTCCTATGAATCTAGCTTCCAAAATGAGAACATATGCACCATATAGGTCCTCAAAGTTCAATCGATTGGTCTACAGGTGACAGAACTGGCGACAGTGCATCTCAGCGTATAGCTGCTAAACAATGACGTTTTTGGGCAGGTGTAGAGCCTCTGATAAAAGCCACCTTCGGACCTTGAAGAACACATAAAGTAGTTCGAGCAGTTGGTTATGTCCGGGAACGTTCCTTCTGTCGCGCAGAAGAATATCCCACTTACGACCGTCGTTGAAGCCGAGGACGCAGGGGTCGCCGACACAATCGACGGGCTGATTATCGCAGAGTTCGTCGATTCCGTTGAGGATACGAGCGTAGTGGGGCTATCTGTACAGTTGACTCCGATTGCTACAGTACACCTTCCTGTGTCGGGGTTGAACCGAGAAGAAAGAGGACAAACGTATCGTGATTGGTAGAAACCACCGGAGCCTTTAGCGGAACACAGATAGTAGGCTGTGCAATCTGTAGGGTCGTCGAACATTCCACTTTCTGTGCAGATAAACTCTGAGGTTGCAGAAACAGGGCTCAGAGTAGAGATCGAGAAAGGGGATGTTTCAGTGGTGGGGGTATCTCTAGATGAAGTTTCAGTTGCTGTGCTCGCTAAAAGGTTGCACGTCACTTTGTCGGCAATGGTGCACAATAACGTGGCCGGGTTGAACAACGCAACGGGAGGGCAATAGAATCGAGCCGTGTAATACCCTCCGTTCAATCTTGGTGAACATATGTAGTACGCGGAGCAGTTGGTAGGATCGGAGAACTTTCCGGGTGCGTCACACACGAAGAGGGGTGAATCAATCTCTCTCTCTGATATTATCGTCGAAGTTTCGGTCATCTTAGTGGATGCAACAGAACTTTGAATGTCACTAGAGAGGTCGGCGCATTGCTGTAGAGATTCATTGAACTCATTTCCGTCGGGGCAGGATAGAGTCATTGAAACAAACCCATTAGAAGTACTGATACATAGATGATAGATAGAATTGTTACCGAGACGATCGCGAAATCGCCCTTTGGTTGTACAGATGAAGATTGAGTCTGTGGTCACAGCATATCCTGTAGAACTGAGAGTAGTCGGGGAAAGTGCCGTCGTGGTGGTTCTCAAAGCACCACTACAATCAGCACCCAGGGTTTGGGTACATTTCTCCAGTTCTTTGCTGAATTGGCTTCCGTTTGGGCAGACAAGTTTCATAGGCAATAAACCGAAAGAAGTATTGATACACAGGTAGTAGATCGAACCATTGTAATCTACTGAAAACGTGCCTTGTTCAAAACATTGATAAGACGCTGGTGTACTGCTTATTTCATTTAAAATTGTGGTCTCTCCAATTGAACTAGGGCTCGATAGAATACTGCAATTGGCATCATTAATAGGTGTACATTTTTCAAGAAGAACACTAAATTCACTCCCATAAGGACAAACTAATTCCATTGATTGGAAACCAGAAATAGTATTAATGCAAATATAATAAATAGAGCAATTAAAAAGATCTCGGAACTTCCCGGCAGATGGACACGTGAAAGTATAAGAAGATAATTGTTCACTAGTAGTCAGAGTAGTATCTTCAGTTTGTACATTTGATAACAAGGAAGTGCTACAATTAGCTTTGTCTGGAGTAGTACATTTGAGTGAATGAGAGCTGAATTCGCTACCAGAAGGACAAACAAACGTCATATATAAAAGATTCGATGAAGTTTCAACACACAAATAGTAAATTGAACAATTTCCATTAGGATCACTAAATCTTCCAGCAAAATCACAAACAAAAGGATATAATGTTGAATTAACTGTTGTGTTGATTTGATCTGTTATAGTTGTATCGTAGGTGAACAACTTACTGCTTTCTGGAGTGGACAGATTCATAACTGTAGTAGTGTCAGAAATTAATGTAGTAGTGATAGCAGGTATAGTAGTAGAGTCTGAAGGTAATGTAGTGTCAGCAGGTATAGTAGTAGAGTCTGAAGGTAATGTAGCGTCAGCAGGTATAGTAGTGTCAGAAGGTAATGTAGCGTCAGCAGGTATAGTAGTGTCAGAAGGTAATGTAGCGTCAGCAGGTATAGTAGTAGAGTCTGAAGGTAATGTAGTGTGAGCAGGTATAGTAGTGTCAGAAGGTAATGTAGTGTCAGCAGGTATAGTAGTAGAGTCTGAAGGTAATGTAGTGTCAGCAGGTATAGTAGTAGAGTCTGAAGGTAATGTAGTGTCAGCAGGTATAGTAGTGTCAGAAGGTAATGTAGTGTCAGCAGGTATAGTAGTAGAGTCTGAAGGTAATGTAGTGTCAGCAGGTATAGTAGTAGAGTCTGAAGGTAATGTAGTGTCAGCAGGTATAGTAGTAGAGTCTGAAGGTAATGTAGTGTCAGCAGGTATAGTAGTGTCAGAAGGTAATGTAGTGTCAGCAGGTATAGTAGTAGAGTCTGAAGGTAATGTAGCGTCAGCATGTATAGTAGAAGTGTCGGAAGGTAATGTAGTGTGAACAGGTATAGTAGTAGAGTCTGAAGGTAATGTAGTGTCAGCAGGTATAGTAGTAGAGTCTGAAGGTAATGTAGTGTCAGCAGGTATAAGTAGTGTCAGCAGGTATAGTAGAAATGTCGGAAGGTAATGTAGTGTTAGCAGGTATAGTAGAAGTGTCGGAAGGTAATGTAGTTTCAGCAGGTAAAGTAGTAGAGTCTGAAGGTAATGTAGTGTCCGCAGGTATAGTAGAAGTGTCGGAAGGTAATGTAGTGTCAGCAGGTATAGTAGTAGAGTCTGAAGGTAATGTAGTGTCAGCAGGTATAGTAGTTTCAGCAGGTATAGTAGAAATGTCGGAAGGTAATGTAGTGTTAGCAGGTATAGTAGAAGTGTCGGAAGGTAAATTAGTGTCAGCAGGTATAGTAGAAGTGTCGGAAGGTAATGTAGTGTCAGCAGGTATAGTAGTAGAGTCGGAAGGTAATGTAGTTGTGTCAGAAAGTATTGTAGTTTTGTCAAAAGGTAATGTAGTTGTGTCAGAAAGTATTGTAGTTTTGTCAAAAGGTAATGTAGTTGTGTCAGAAAGTATTGTAGTTGTGTCAGAAAGTACTGTAGTTGTGTCAGAAGGTATTGTAGTTGTGTCAGAAGGTATTGTAGTTGTGTCAGAAAGTATTATAGTTGTGTCAGAAGGTATTGTAGTTACATCAGATGGTATTGTAGTTCTGTCAGAAGGTATTGTAGTTGTGTCAGAAGGTATTGTAGTTGTGTCAAAAGATATTGTAGTTGTGTCAGAAAATATTGTAGTTGTGTCAGAAGGTATTGAAGTTACATCAGAAAGTATTATAGTTGTGTCAGAAGGTATTGTCGTTATTTCAGATGGAATTGTAGTTGTGTCAGAAGGTATTGTCGTTATTTCAGATGGTATTGTAGTTACATCAGAAGGTTTTGTAGTTGTGTCAGAAGGTATTGTAGTTGTGTCAAAAGATATTGTAGTTGTGTCAGAAGGTATTGAAGTTACATCAGAAAGTATTGTAGTTGTGTCAGAAGATATTGTAGTTGTGTCAGATGGTATTGTAGTTACATCAGAAAGTATTATAGTTGTGTCAGAAGGTATTGTCGTTATTTCAGATGGTATTGTAGTTGTGTCAGAAGGTATTGTAGTTGTGTCAGAAGGTATTTTAGTTGTGTCAGAAGGAATTTTTGTTGTGTCAGAAGGTATTGTAGTTGTGTCAGAAGGTATTGCAGTTCTGCCAGAAGATATTGTAGTTGTGTCAGAAGGTATTGAAGTTACATCAGAAAGTATTGTAGTTGTGTCAGAAGGTATTGTAGTTGTGTCAGAAGATATTGTAGTTGTGTCAGAAAATACTGTAGTTGTGTCAGAAGGTATTGAAGTTACATCAGGAAGTATTGTAGTTGTGTCAGAAGATATTGTAGTTGTGTCAGAAGGTATTGAAGTTACATCAGAAAGTATTGTAGTTGTGTCAGAAGGTAATGTAGTTGTGTCAGAAGGTATTGCAGTTCTGCCAGAAGATATTGTAGTTGTGTCAGAAGGTATTGAAGTTACATCAGAAAGTATTGTAGTTGTGTCAGAAGGTATTGTAGTTGTGTCAGAAGGTATTGTAGTTGTGTCAGAAAATACTGTAGTTGTGTCAGAAGGTATTGAAGTTACATCAGGAAGTATTGTAGTTGTGTCAGAAGATATTGTAGTTGTGTCAGAAGATATTGTAGTTGTGTCAGAAGATATTGTAGTTGTGTCAGAAAATATTGTAGTTGTGTCAGAAGGTATTGAAGTTACATCAGAAAGTATTGTAATTGTATCAGACGATATTGTAGTTGTGTCAGAAGGTATTGTTGTTGTGTCAGAAGGTATTATAGTTGTGTCAGAAGGTATTATAGTTGTGTAAGAAGATATTGTAGTTGTGTCAGAAGATATTGTAGTTGTGTCAGAAGATATTGTAGTTGTGTCAGAAGATATTTTAGTTGTGTCAGAAGATAATTGTAGTTGTGTCAGAAGGTATTGTAGTTACATCAGAAAGTATTGTAGTTGTGTCAGAAGGTATTGTAGTTGTGTCAGAAGGTATTGAAGTTACATCAGAAATTATTGTAATTGTGTCAGAAGGTATTGTAGTTGTGTCAGAAGGTATTATAGTTGTGTCAGAAGGCATTGTAGTTGTGGCAGAAAGTATTGTAGTTGGGTCAGAAAATATTGTAGTTGTGTCAGAAGTTAGTTTTGTTGCGTCAGAAGTTATTGTAGTTTTATCAGAAAATATTGTAGTTGTGTCAGAAAGTATTGTAGTTGTGTCAGAAGATATTGTAATTGTGCCAGAAGGTATTGTTGTTGTGTCAGAAGGTATTGTAGTTGTTCCAGAACGTATTGTAGTTGTGTCAGAAGGTATTGTAGTTGTGTCAGAAGATATTGTAGTTGTGTCAGAAGATATTGTAGTTGTGTCAGAAGATATTTTAGTTGTGTCAGAAGATATTGTAGTTTTATCAGAAAGTATTGTTGTTGTGTCAGAAGGTATTGTAGTTACATCAGAAAGTATTGTATTTGTTTCAGAAGGTATTGTAGTTGTGTCAGAAGGTATTGTAATTGTGTCAGAAGGTATTGTTGTTGTGTCAGAAAGTATTGTTGTTGTGTCATAAAGTATTGTAGTTGTGTCGGAAAGTATTGTTGTTGTGTCAGAAAGTATTGTAGTTGTGTCAGAAGTTATTGTAGTTTTATCAGAAAGTATTGTTGTTGTGTCAGAAGGTATTGTTGTTGTGTGAGAAGGTATTGTAGTTGTGTCAGAAGTTATTGTTGTTGTGTCAGAAGGTATTGTTGTTGTGTCAGAAAGTATTGTTGTTGTGTCAGAAGATATTGTAGTTGTGTCAGAAGGTATTGTAGTTGTGTCAGAAGGTATTGTAGTTGTGTCAGAAGGTATTGTAGTTGTGTCAGAAGATATTGTTGTTGTGTCAGAAGGTATTGTAGTTACATCAGAAAGTATTGTAGTTGCGTCAGAAGGTATTGTTGTTGTGTCAGAAGGTATTGTAGTTTTATCAGAAAGTATTGTTGTTGTGTCAGAAGGTATTGTTGTTGTGTCAGAAGGTATTGTATTTGTTTCAGAAGATATTGTAGTTCTGGCAGAAAATATTGTAGTTGTGTCAGAAGGTATTGTAGTTGTGTCAGAAGGTATTGTAGTTGTGTCAGAAGGTATTGTAGTTGTGTCAGAAAGTATTGTAGTTGCGTCAGAAGTAATTGTAGTTTTATCAGAAAGTATTGTTGTTGTGTCAGAAGGTTTTGTTGTTGTGTCAGAAGGTATTGTTGTTGTGTAAGAAGGTATTGTTGTTGCGTCAGAAGGTATTGTAGTTGCCTCAGAAGTTATTGTAGTTGTGTCAGATGGTATTGTAGTTGTGTCAGAAGGTAATGTAGTTGTGTCAGAAGGTATTGTAGTTGTGTCAGAAGATATTGTAGTTGTGTAAGAAAATATTGTAGTTGTGTCAGAAGGTATTGAAGTTACATCAGAAAGTATTGTAGTTGTGTCAGAAGATATTGTAGTAGTGTCAGAAGGTATTGAAGTTACATCAGAAAGTATTGTAGTTGTGTCAGAAGGTATTGTAGTTGTGTCAGAAGGTATTGCAGTTCTGCCAGAAGATATTGTAGTTGTGTCAGAAGGTATTGAAGT
>CABFVX010007248.1:0-15706 GCA_902151425.1 Timema shepardi
GGGGAAAACCAACAGCCAATCAGAGAGCAGGAGGCGTGGTCACGTGACCAAATCCAACCAATAGCAGCTCTGTACTATCACTACCCGCCAACTACTCACTGGTGGATAATATATATATATATATATATATTAAGGTTATTGAATTCAAAACATGGTCTATTTATGGCTTAATCAAAGTGAAAGGTTGTTTGGAGGGATCAAAATCTCATTAGTGTGGAGAGAGTTTGAAAATTAACTAATTGGTAAATAAATTGTGGAAAACCATTCACAATGCACACAGCCAGGATTCCAACCTTAACCTCCTATCACTGGCAACCCAGTATATAGTGATATTAGCACCTTAAGCTTAAAATGCACTTGGGAACATTTTGCCGGAAACATTGCAAACATGTTTGTCTTGTTTCCTAAAATTATAGTGTTTTCAGAAACTGTTTACAAACTTTTTGGAAACCTTTTTCTCGTGTTTCCTTTGTGTTTTCCAAAAAGTATCAGGAAACTTTGTATATTGTCATCCATTTCAGATGGTCCATAAGAAACAAAGTTTGCGTGTCTGGTCATGTTTTCCAACATTGCCGACAAACAAGGTGAGCCAGGCCAGTTGTTCACTTTCCTGGGACAAACCGTTTTCCAAAGAACCTCAAAATCTGAAAGAAACACGTGAGTGAAGTCCCTAAAAACACTCACGTCTTCGATATTCAGTTTTGTCAGAAGCTTATTTGCATAATATTAACTATTTTAAAGTACTGTACAAACCCAACATTGTTTTCTTACTCTCTCTCTCTCTCTCTCTTCTTGAATAGTCCCTAACTATGTAAGAAGTACAAACCATAGCAAGATTCTCCTTGGCAAACATCTTGCACTCAACTGAACTCCGGATGGGAAACAATGTTTCATCATTGAAGTCTGGACGCGGAACAATGGTCCTTCAACGACGTTCCCTACTTGGAGGTCTAGAAACTATTTTGCGAAGTGGGTTGCATCTTAACCTGACACACACAAGCACTCTTACCTTAGCAGTATCGCACTTAAAAGCCAATGTACGAAATAGAAAGAGAGGGAAGAAAATGAGTATTGCATCCTACCCGGTTTCTTGTTTATCTGCTGATAACAATTACCCTCTTCCTCTGACGAGTTTACACAGTCACTATACCGTTTGTGCCTTGAAAACAATGACTTGCATTATAAACTTACCTTTTCCGTGTTTCCCACTCTAGATAGACCAATGCTATCATAGACTTTTTTAATCTACATTCTAACAGGAAGACCCCTACAAGCAATTTTGTTAAAAAAAACAAATAGCCTAAGTTGTAGATGATTTATAACAAAATGTGTTTACAAAAAAAACTATTTTAAGATTTAAAAAAATGGTTAACATGTTAGGATTACTTTTAGAACTATGTAGTAATTTATTGTTTCTATTTCAACGTTATATATTTAAAACTCGCTGAATAGAACGTAAATCCATTAACATGGGAAATCTATCTTTACCTGCCGTGACGTCACAGATAGGCAACGTCCTTAATTGTTTGCAAACAATATGTTTCCAAAATTTCAAAAACCATTTGGAAACTGTTTGCTTATGTCTGTGAGCAACAGGAAACATTGAGAAATAATGTTTGCAAGCAACGTTTCCAAGTACGTACTAAGCTTAAGAAGACATGACCAAAAGTAAAGCTTGATTCACACTTTCGCTGATAATAGAAAGCAGAATCTGCTTGAGTGGCGCAGCAATTCACTCGCTGTATGTTGATCCATGAGGCATCGCAACGCTAGCTTATTCTCCCGATGGATGTTTTCAAAATATAAAGCTGTGTCGTGACACAATCTAATACATCAATAAACAAGCTCCACATTAACGGGTTATTTCAAATCTCCTCACAACAGCGAACTAAGCTGTCTGCTAGCTTCTGGCTGTAGAGTAATTTACCGTCTGATTAAAGGTGATATACCCGTTTGGTACGTCGGACAAAGTTGATTGCTTCATTTATAAATTTAAATAGTACGTTTTAAAACGTATACCCTTTTCCAACCACGTCCTAATATCTGTTCGGGCTATACGCATAGATTAATTACGCTACTGGAATAAGGTTGAGAAAGATAACATTTTATATAATATGTACCTGAATTGCTTTTAGTAAGAATAGGAAAACATTTAGGAAAGACTTACCGCAGTACACTGGACCGAGATTCAAATCCCTATCCCCCCTTCCCAGGCAATCCAATCTAACACTAGAGTGACGCGTTAAACCATGCGGCCACTGACATGGATCATTTACTATTAATAGATTTAGCTAAGATATAAGGCTTAAAAGTGGAATTTATCAGGCCAGGAAAACTTCTTGACAGAGGGATATATTGGTACTCAACTTTACAGGTGCTGCTAAGGAATTAATATATGAACAAATGGGGTGGGGGATATCTCCAAAAAAATGCACCAACGTTATCAATGCATCCATCTTGAATTTGTTCCTTTGACCTCTACGTTAACTGTGACTTAATATATTATCTAATACCTTTCGGCCACGAATGTAGGGGCTAGATCCAAGGTTAGTAGAAGAGAGGTTGTCCCGTTGACCGCGCATCGTTCTGCGCACGAAAGGAAGTGACGTAGGCGATAGCGCTTCAGCTGTACACAAGCGAGTCTCGAGAAGAACCATTTTAACTTGTGAAATGAAAGTTAAATGTTTTTTAAAAGTATATGTTTTGATTTCATGCAATTAGCTTTAAGAAATATGGTCTTAGATCAATATATTCCATTATCAGAAGGTATTTAGTTTGTGTTTATTTTTTTGTCATATTTAACTCATTTCCAGTAGGTAGGCCTATTATAGTATATATATTAGGCCCTATTCTGTAGATAAATGATAATGCTTACTACAATTTTCTTATGTTAGATTACAACAAGAAGAATTTTCTAATCTATAAACTTAATGTTTAGACCAGTGTTTCTCAACCACCGGGCCCTGGCATCAAATATCTGGCCACGAGGGGTTATCTTGTAATTTGTCATTTTAATTTTATAGGCATTGTTCACAGTTCATAAATACTACCAGTTTTTTTTTCAAGCCAACACCATTAAAATCAATGTAATAATACAAAAATCAATTTTAAACTGAATAATATTATACATTTTTGGTTATCAGAATGGGATATGTCACAAATTAATTAAAGCATGAATTAATTTAATGATGTTGACCTGAGGAAACTACACTATGCTACAAGATTGCATTAGTCCCGTGATTGATAAGTAATTATAATGTAATTTCAATTTGTAAACATGCCATACCGTATATAGAAGTATACTAATATTATTTATGATAATACCATACTTAATTATTAATAATTTTATTATTATTATTTGATTATATGAATTTTTCAAAAAATTGGAAAGGTATTTAACTAAGAATAGATTTTTCAGTAGTGGGCCCTCATCTTACAAAAAAAAAAAGGCTGGATTTATACAAAATTATTAATGGAGCTCTTTTAAGATTTGAAGAAAACAAATGACTTTCAATACATTCTAACTCACAGGATCAACAAAGATATACTGGAGAATATATTTTCCCAGATTCTAACCAGAGGAGGGCTCAAGGATCAGCCCTCCCCTCTGGAAGCAATTTATCGCCTAAGAATGATAATTTTGGGGGGAAACGCAAGGTATTTTACAAAAAAAAAAAAGCAAACTCTGATAACTCTGATGAGTCTGATTATGCTGTAGCAAAAGTCATGAAAGCTAGTGGTGTTTCCAGTCCTATTGAAGAATCAAATGCGAATGAAATAACAAGTGAAGAAGAATTAGTTGAGTTTTATAGTTCAATATCAAAGGATGAGCCAAACCATGGACTTGAGGAACTTAAAAGTAATGCAAATGAGTATTTGTCTGAATGGGTTGCGAAAAAACACATCAAAGAATTTCCGCAATTTGGTAGCTATACCTATAAATCTGAGCCTGAATTTACACCACAGTCCTGTATTAGGTATTTGTATTTTTTAGTCCCTATCAGAACCCTTTGCTGAATGTCTATCTAAGGCGTTAGAATTGGAAAAATAGTTTGTAAACCATCATGGTGAGGAAATTATTAAGGTACCATTAGTAGTGGGTAGCTTGGTGAAAAAGGCCCCCGAAATGTTTCCAGATGTACCAAATGTTGTGTTAAAACATTTTTTAAGCAAATAACAGTCATAAGAATGAAATTTCTTAGTGTCAATTCCAATGCATTCAAGAATTATAATGTAAGTGACAAATCCAGAAGAAATATTAAAAAATACAAGAAGATTTTATGTTAAAAACTCTCATTCTGATCAAAGTTTTCTTACTGCTGGCAATGCTCTTAAAATGACTGAAATCACTTTATCAAAAATAAATATGGGTAAAATACAACTAGGCCCTCCAGTCTTAGCCTTAATAAGGAACCGGACACATTATTTTTCCTTGTTGTTTGTTTACTTTGTGAATAAAGACATACCATTGTATCAATATTTTAATGAAATGATCATATCAGATTTAAAAACAATAATATCGTTAGCTAGTAGGCTTTCTCCTAAGAGTGTTATTTTGCATTGCTTTTAATTGCATAGACTATTCGTTAAAATAAGTATATATATATATATATATACTCAATAATATGTAAGTATAGGCCTAAATGATTCCTGCAAAATGCATTCCTGATAATATGTGAATGTACTCGTATATTATAATCCAATAATAATTATATGAATACATAATATAATGTAAATAGTATATTCCTGATACCGGGAAGCCTAATATGTGGTTTTATGTGTGTTCATAATTATATAGAAAAACTAAAATTAATACGTTTGTTTCTAATAACATGTAAAAAAAGTTCCTAATAATATATCATTATTATGCCCAATGATGTGTAAAAATGTATATACTCCTAGTAATATAATCATGTATAATGTAATTATTTATATAATAATGTAATGCGTAAATATATCATCGCTCCTAAGCAACAAAAATTGAATTATTATTAGATATTTAAATAAATAAAAAATATTTCAACAGTAGTTTTCTTGTTTTAATATGTTAACACTCTTTAACCGAGAACTAAATACTACATCTAAACTTTGTAAAAAAGAATTATTTTAAATTTTATGATTTCATCATCATTGTCTTTTAAGAAACCATAAGCAAAAGTTAGATAAAATAATATTTAATGTGCTTACAAACTAGAAGAGCATATAAATGACCAAGGTTGTCCCTGATGTTTCGTGAGAGGATAAGCTTGCAAGGGGCTACCAGTGACGTCACACCTCAATTCCTAGCATATTCACAGGCATTGTGTGAATGAGACAACCTCCTTTCTATGAACCTTGGGTTAGGTCGGGTGAGGTCAGGGTAATACAGATTACTTCTATTGGTTTTCCGATCCAAGTGATTTGGATATTTTTGAAGTTCAGGCATAATAATGCCGGTGCCACGATCAACTTAAAGTTCACAAATAAAGGTAGTATTAAAGGTTTTAAAAGTAAGCCATCACGATGCACCTAACTAAACGTTAACGTGACATTCATCCAACTAGACTATAGGTGAAATTTCACACTACGTTACGTTAAGTGAAGTCAATCTCAATGTTCCTGCCAACCAATCGGGTTGCGAGCAGAGGCAGCGCAGTTATTTAGTTCTTCTTATGTTTGTTTATGGTGTTCACACGACGTCTTCTTAGGTATAGTTCGTTAAACCTCGTCTATCTAACACTAAAACCATCGTAGCCTTTAAAGACACTCTATTTTGGTGGATCCTGTAAGCTTATATTGGCAAGTACTCTGAGCCTAATCATCTCTATATCCATAGTTAAATTTTATTGACACATTAGATTTTAAAACATTTCAAAATCATTGGATTTCTTTTGCTCGAGTTCTTACGTTACCGTACATTAGGTGAATCCAAATCATATACCATGTTTATTTACGTAATATGAACATTGATTGAACTCTACGCTATGAAGGACCATGTTAGGGGAGATGGGTAAACCTTTTTATTTCACCACGTCTTACTACCTCTTCAGCTTATCCCCATGTATTATAATTACTCTAATGGGGTTAGGATGAGGAAGGAATCATTTTAGAGGTAGTCGACCCCTATTTGCGTGAAAGGGAAGTGGTAAACCATTTAGTAAAAACCACAACCTCAGTAGATTTGACCGGGATTCAAACCCCAATCTTTCGGGGAACATCAAAAGCGCATAAGAGAGAGACACCTCGTGTCAAAAGCACACGAAGATACGGATCAAAAGCACACANAGACTACATCTGCATAAAGTGGAAACATGAAGAACATGTATTGTAATCATCCCCCTTATTCTGTACAATAATTACATTAAAATAAATTTGTTTCAGCATAACGTATTACTACTGGTTATACGCCTATGTACTATATACACTAATGGGCTAGGGATGAGGAAGGTTGAATTAGAAGGAAGTGTACCCGAATTCGCGTGGTGGAATAGTTTAAAATAATGTATGAATAACCACCCTCCGAACACCCAATCGAGATCGAACCCCGGTATCCCAGTCTTCGGAAGTCTAGTATATTGCCAGAGTAGTTCCTAATACCATGCAGCCACTGAAGTGAGTATAATCAACTAATAAAACTACAGGTTAAGGTTAGGTAAGGTTAGGTTGGGTTGGTTCGGATGCAAATACAACACAGCTTAAATTTATATAGATATATGTCGTTCGTGAATGAACCAACAAGGGGTGTTATTATGTGGGGCTCAGAGACTGCAAACAATAGTGCACTTTAGATGCCCTTACCATGTGTACTTCTGATATTCACCAAAGCAGAGACCCAAATTAGGGCTGTGAGCTTTCAACCCGTAGCTCCAATCTCCCCGTAATCATCAGGCCAGTCTAACACGAGATGGTGACTTAGACCGCTCGGTCACCGAAACAGGCGTGGGTTAACAAAAATATTTATTGAGAAATTCCTACGTGGGTCAGTTGGGGAGCATATCGGTCGAATAGATGCGTGAGTCTGAAATTGAAAAATTCCATCTTATGTTGAGCAAAGAGGAATATCTTATGACACAAAAATAAAACTTGTCATGGACGGAAAATAACAGGATTCCAAATGTTTTCTTTAGCCCAAAATACTTGAACGGTAAAATAAAGCAAGCAATTATAAATCACAATATAACTTTACGGAATTATTTAAAAAAAGAATTTTGGGATATTATCAAACAATTACATTTTAACTTTAGTTTGTAAGGATTAACATTTCTTATGGGTATTAATAGTTTCACGTTGATGGGCTTGTTATCAAAACCAAAAATTACACAAAAACTAATTTTTCAACGCTATACTAGTTTTATTATTTAATTTTCTATTATCTCATATCAAGAGGATGGTGAAAAATATATCACAATATTATGACAAATGTTTACGTTTTATGTGAACACGAACCCAAAAAAACTGCACTTTACAATATTCTGTCTGATCCCACGTCCGTTGGCCTGTCCCTGGACACGGATTCAAAACAGTTTGATGGATTTTGTTCGGATTTGATATTTAGATTTTAATAGGTCTATAAACAAACAAACAAATTACCCTAGCTATTCAATTAAGGATAGTTTACTGATGAGTAATTTTTTTTAAATTCAAAATTTCTCGAAAACTGCTCTCACAATGTTGTTAAAATGTATATTTAGGATTTGTTTGACATATGACAAATGGCACTACCTATACAGTTTAATTGGTTTCTGGGTAAAAATTCTTTGAAGTGTAGTTTACTGATGACAGATTTTTCAAAAGCTTGAAATATTTTTTGAATTAACGATTTTGTTCTAAATGTGTATCTCGGAAATATATTGAATAGCAAATAACCTTGGATACTTGGTTTTGGGTTAAAATTCGATATAGGAGTGATTTTTTTTAAATTTGATTTATTTTATAAATTGCTGTAACGATTTAGCTTGGAATGAGTATCTGGGGAGTGTTTGATATGAACATTACAAATAAATCTGTATACTTTTTGGGGGGGTTAGGGGGGGTATTTGGCTCTTGGTAGTTTACTAACGATTTTTTTTAATGTATCTAGATAGTTTAAAAATTACTTCAGCAATTTGGTTCAAAATTGGTATCATGAGAATATTTTACATAATATCAATAGAAATCTATCTTTATTCAACTAAGATAAATTAATTTAAGGGTAGTTTAGTTACAGCAAATTATTGAAAACTAGAATGTTTTAAAAATTGACCTTGAAGATTTATTTTAAAATGGAAGCATGTGAATTATTTTTCATGATGAATAAGAGTAGGTTTTGATATTTACAAATAAATAATTTTTAGGGTAGTTTACAAATAAATAATTTTTAGAGTGGTTTACAAATAATTTATTTTTGAAATTTTTTAATTTAGTTAAACATATTTGAACAATTTAGTTTTTATGAATAACATTTATTGAAGGGTAGTTTACTAACAACATAGTTTTGAAATTTTTCTTCAAAGCTATGATACACAATATGAGAAAGCTTGTGCAATTGTATCGTACCATTTATTATTTTGAGTATTTGACATGTACTTTTTAAACTGAATGATTATATCAGC
The DNA here is from genome assembly GCA_902151425.1 of Timema shepardi. Taxonomy (NCBI): domain Eukaryota; kingdom Metazoa; phylum Arthropoda; class Insecta; order Phasmatodea; family Timematidae; genus Timema; species Timema shepardi. Next base: position 8,571 of record CABFVX010007248.1, read on the forward strand.
ACAAAACTTATAAACCAAATTAGTTATAGAACAGACACAACACTTAGTTCTAAATGGTTAATTTATCAATATGTGAGGGGAAGCCCCAATTGCATCAATAATACATTTTCCAGTTGTTTTTTTAGCACTGTGTCTTATTATCCGTTCAGATTATACGTTTATATACTAATTATGCTAATGGTTTTATTGTTTGGATTAGGAAGGTTATATTTAGAGGAAGTGTACCCTCATTTACATGGAAGTAAAATGAAAAAAACTATCCTCAGTACGCCTGACCGAGTTACGAACCTCGATCTCCCCATCATCGTTAGTCTAGGCGCTTCAAACCATTCGGCCATCGAAGTCGGTACCAGCCTTATTTGGAATTGAAATTATGACTATGACTCTTTACTTAGTAGGCAGATGCACTACGGACTGAGTTAAGGTGCATGACAGGAATTATAACTTTTGAAGATTATTCGGAAAGAATGTTTTCCAGTCACGTGGAGGTCGGGGTTAAAATCTCGGTCGGGCTTACTGAGATATTTTTTTTCTCAATGGTTTCCCAATCTCCCACCACGTAAATTCCGGTACACTTTTTAAAAACCATACCGCTCTACTTCCTACCATATTAGTGTAAACATGCAAATATTCCAAATGGGTAGTAAAACACGTGACACGTAAGTTATACTGAGAAATGCTAAACTCAAGTTCAACTTCAGAAACTTATTGTTTTTGTTTTTAAAGACTATTTGAGCCAAAAAAGTACTTTCAAACGCGTTTTAGTGAAATTTAACGTCCAAATACGCTCACTCATTCTAGTAGTCAACAAAAACTAGGTCGTTACTTTCCTGTCAACATACACTTTTAAAGTTTTGTATAGTCCCGTAGATCTTCATCGATACCATTCGCTACTTCGTCTACCTAGTTCCAAGTTATAGTGGCACTTTTCTCCCTTCATCATCTCCTAGAACCAAGTTAACATGCCAGTGCGCACTCTCACCCAAACACACACACACACACACACACAACACACACACACACACACACACACACACACTGGAAAAGCACCTAAGAAACCTGAAAGCTCTTCGACAGTTTTCATTTCGCCGGTGAAATATTTCAGGGATTCCCTAAAGATCACCGAACTGTCTTCAACAGACCAAGTTCTTAGTGCAACATACATATATATCCAGGTTTAGTGACCAAATCTTGTAAAATAATTTGCTTACATCAATCAAAGAATAAAAGAGTTTTAAAATATTTGATTAGAGATAAATAAAAATACAAGTAAATGTACCCACTTATAGTATAAAAGTTAATATACAAAATATTAAAATTATTATCGTGCATCAGTAGATGGGTGGGAGGGTGCGGAGAGGGGGGTTCTTTTGAGGCAATGACACCACTTCCAAAAATATTATTAAGATTTCAACTAAAATTAATATGTTCTACTGCGAGAGAATAAATATAAAGATGTCCAATTATTAGTTTGTACATTTCCAAAACATCTATGAATCAGTGTAATATATGATAAATTATGCGGTCGTCTTAGTCATAAATTCGTTTAAGGTACTGTGTGTCGTGTACAGCACACTATTCCGTGACCTCTAATGAAACGTTTAATTTGGTATGGACATATTAATTTAAGAACGGCAAAATTATTTTATATCTCAGTGCTGGGCACCACACTCACCAAAGCTCGAATTGGATTCCTAGATACATTCTTTAGTATTTTAAGTACTATAAAAAATAAATTTGGAAAAATCAATAGTGGCATATTAAAATTTTCTTCCTCAACTACATTTCAATAATTTCTACCAAATAAGTAGATATTAGTCATGTTCAACCAATTTTTAAAATAAGGTACGTTTTGCTAGCTGTCAGATATCATCTCTTTTACCTTAGACAGGGCATATCTACCTAATATAACTCCATATATATTTCTACATTTATTACTGTTTCCAGCCGGTGGTATGGGTCAGTTTTTTATTCAAGACATATATTTTTCAATACCGGCCTGTTAGGCCTGTCGTAGCTTCATGTGCCTTATAATCTTACTTGAAGACTAAGCCAGTCACAACATCCAGTCCCCCAACCGTTAATTAATCACTGTGAAAGGGTAAGCCCCCATTTCCTCAATGGTAATTTTTCTGGCCATGCCGGGAATTCAAACCATGACCCTTAGCTCAGTATATATAATAATGTGTGTGCGTGTGTGTGTGCAGAAGATATTTACTATTAATGTTGACAGCAAAATAAAAAGTGTTTGTATATTCTAAAATTTTCTTCTTACCAGAATTCTACTCTAGCCTACTAATTTACACTTAATTAAATTTTTATCCAAAACCAGAACTTATTCTGTGGACAACCATCACGTAAATGTTTGTGATCAAAAAAAAATTAACTGCTATTGAAGGGTTAGCAACTGTAAAATAATGCTTGTAGTGAGGGGAGGCCAGAGGTAGATGTTGCGCCCAGGCGAGGCTGCTTTTTGGCGTCCTCCTGTATTACCATAAGATAGTAGGAAAGTAATAAAATAATACCCAAACTTAACAACTCCAAACCTGGTGTAGCCTGGGCAAGTGGGCTTGATAGGAAAATAATCCCCAATCCTAAGCAATTCCAAACCTAACGTAACCTGGGCGTGATAGGAAAATAATCTCCAAACCTAACGTAACCTGGGCGTGATAGAAAAATAATCCCTAAACTTAACAACTCTAAGCCTGGTGTAGCCTGGGCGTGATAGGAAAATAATCCCCAAACCTAACATAGCCTGGGCGTGATAGGAAAATAATCCCCAAACCTAACGTAGCCTGGGCGTGATAGGAAAATAATCCCCAAACGTAACGTAGCCTGGGCGTGATAGGAAAATAATCCCTAAACTTAACAACTCTAAGCCTGGTGTATCCTGGGAAAGTGGGTTTGATAGGAAAATAATCCCCAAACTTAACAACTCTAAGCCTGGTGTAGCCTGGGCAAGTGGGCTTGAAAGGAAAATAATCCCCAATCCTAAGCAATTCCAAACCTAACGTAGCCTGGGCGTGATAGGAAAATAATCCCCAAACCTAACGTAGCCATGGGCGTGATAGGAAAATAATCCCCAAACCTAACGTAGCCTGGGCGTGATAGGAAAATAACCCCCAAACTTAACAACTCTAAGCCTGGTGTATCCTGGGAAAGTGGGTTTGATAGGAAAATAATCCCCAATCCTAAGCAATTCCAAACCTAACGTAGCCTGGGCGTGATAGGAAAATAATCCGCAAACCTAACGTGGCCTGGGCGTGATAGGAAAATAATCCCCAAACCTAACGTAGCCTGGGTGTGATAGGAAAATAATCCCCAAACTTAACAACTCTAAGCCTGGTGTATCCTGGGAAAGTGGGCTTGATAGGAAAATAATCCCCAATCCTAAGCAATTCCAAACCTAACGTAGCCTGGGCGTGATAGGAAAATAATCCGCAAACCTAACGTAGCCTGGGCGTGATAGGAAAATAATCCCCAAACCTAACGTAGCCTGGGCGTGATAGGAAAATAGTCTCCAAACCTAACGTAGACTGGGCGTGATAGAAAAATAATCTCCAAACCTAACGTAGCCTGGGCGTGATAGGAAAATAGTCTCCAAACCTAACGTAGCCTGGGCGTGATAGGAAAATAGTCTCCAAACCTAACATAGCCTGGGCGTGATAGGAAAATAGTCTCCAAACCTAAGGTAGACTCGGCGGGATAGGAAAATAATCCCCAAACCTAACGTAGCCTGGGCGTGATAGGAAAATAATTCCCAAACCTAACGTAGCCTGGGCGTGATAGGAAAATAATTCCCAATCTTAACAACTCTAAGCCTGGTGTAGCCTGGGCAAGTGGGCTTGATAGTAAAATAATCCCCAATCCTAAGTAATTCCAAACCTAACGTAGTCTGGGCGTGATAAGAAAATAATCTCCAAACCTAACTTAGCTTGGGACTGATAGGATAATAATCCAATTACAAAATAGTTTTAGGGTGTTAATTTTTCAAAATGGCTTCTATAAAATAAATTTTTAAGAGTGGCACTATATCCCATTTTATTCGCCACAATAAACTATACCAATCTCAAATTTCATGTTAGTATCAAAAAGTGAACGGTTGTTAGTCTTACTAACTCCACCATTTCACCTAGGTTCCGTTATATTAGGAGTTGCTAGGCTTGTGATAGTTGTCCTATCATGCCCAGGCTATGTTAAGTTAGGTTGGTGCTATGTACGGCGTCCCCATTGATCTGGCATTCCGGGAAGCCACCCGGTTCGCTGGCCCTAAAGGTGGGATGAAAAGGGACGCGAGAAAAGGCCAGTGTATTTGTAGTTTTTATGTCAACACTTTTTTTTGCCAAAATAAGTAAGATTTTGCCCCATTATAAATAGAGAGTTTAATTTTCTTCACGTGCTGATATCAACAGTGGTTGAATATCTGTCATGAGTATTGTGGCATTGTTTAACAAACTTTTTAAATTAAGAGAAAAGTTGTCATTAAATTCCAGAACACACTTGACAAATATTCAAGAAATTTTGAGTTCACCATATGAAGAAAATTAAATTCCATGTTTGTGAGGGAGCAATAAATTATTTATTTTGGCCAAAAGAAGTTTTGACATAAAAATGGCAAACACATTGGCCTTTTCTCGCAGCTCCTTCCATCTCACTTTAAGTCCACAGCCTGCTTGTAGCCGTGATCAACGTTGTTTGAACAGAGCTAATGTTGAGAAAAATCTGTAAGACGGCGTTTGTGTCGCTGAGGAAAAAGTGAAAGCTGAGGCTACCGTCCCGTTCCGTTCTGTTGAAAACCAAAAAAATCTTTCTTCGTCAGCGGTGGAGTGACTGGAAAGTCTTGGGATGAAGTTTTGGGTGTGCTAGAGAGGGTGGGGGAGGGGGCGGATTAGTAGGTAAACAGTCTTCTCTGGCAATTATGAATTAAAACTCTAATTCAGAGACCGAACTATTATTATTATTATTATTATTATTAGCACCACGTCTTACTACTCGTTCGGGTTGTACGCACTTGCACTAATGTTTAATGGTAGGGTGATTGTGATATGAAATGGAGCTTAACGTGGAATCCGAACCACGATGGAGGCCTGGCATTCCACACATCCACAAGTTATGATTGATAAACGCCTTGTCAGAGGTGAAGGAAGGGTTTGGTAATCAGATAAATCTGTGCCGGGACCAAGGATTGAACCCCAGACCCCAAGCACAGAAGTCTGACACCTTACCCCCAGACCACCAGGTCACTCCAGGACCTAACTAACCCGTCGGTTCGTTTTTTTAAAGTTAACCTTAACTTGATTTAAACACAAAAGCTCATTTAGTTTATTTTAACGATGAATGGTGGTCTGGATTCAAATCCTGACTGGGTAAACAAAGGGTGCATCATTAAAAACTGTTTCCCTTTGTACCTCCACAAAAATGTGGGTAAATTCTCTCTGTTTTAGATATTTCTCATCATTAACACACTAGTTCCATTAATGAAATATAAATATTAACTATACAAGTGTGCTATATACAGATATGCTGAACTAATAGATTAAGTATTTAAAGCATTATATCTACATGATGTAGAATATGAGTATTTGTTAATTACATGTATAGCCTCAGCTACATACTATGTGCATTAAAAAAAATAACATCTGTACACGAGAATTGAACTTGGGACCTGCAAATTATGTTTTGATAATTGTTATAAAACTAATTCGTTACGTCTGAACAAAGGGGAGAAAAAACATGTTTTTAAATTTGACGATTAAGAACATAAAAAGAGATTATGATTGTGGAGCGGGAAAGGGGAGGCGGAATATTGATGTAGACATTCTGTGCACAAATGCACATATTGTTAGTGTCCATCTGGACAAGTCTGTAAACTGAACCTAGCTAATACAGTAGTGGCTCTCAAATTATGTTACGTGATGCTATTTTAGGTTATCGGTGCTATTATTTTTTTTTAAATTTTTTAGCGTCACGTGTCTTACTACCTGTTCAGGTTATACGCCTTTGTACTAATTACTCTAATATTAAATCTATTACAGACACAAAATCCATCCCCCGGCCGTCAATTCATCACTGTTAAATGGTAAACCCATATTCAAACAATGATAAATTAATCAACCATGCCAGGAATTGAGCCCGGAACCCTTAGCTCCGTAGGTGGACGAACTACCGACGGAGCTAAGCTTCGTAATTTTCAAGCATGGTAATTTTTTTTCCTAAGTTATATCCACAAACAAATTTATATTTTTTGTGCAAAAGGGCTCATTTGTTTTTTAAAAAAAAGGTGGCGAGGGTGCACAGCATAGACTTTCTCACTACTGTAAATAAAAAGGAGACATTTACTCAAAACTCTTAAGATATTTGAAACGAGATAATAGGCATTGGTTTCCAAATTTAAAGACTTCCGTAATATATATATATATATATATATATATATGTATATATATGTGTATATATGTATATATATGTACATATATGTATATATATTATATGTATTTATATGTATATATTATATGTATTTATATTTATGTATTATGTATATATATTTATATGTATATATTATATAAGTGCATTATATCCATAGTATATATGTCGTAGTCGAATTGTAAAATCCGACTTGATGCAAAAGTGACCCTCAATTAGCCAGGCTAATTAGAAAATAATATTATATTTGCTTATTCAGCCTGATAACTTTCAGGCTTATTCCAATGAACACATACATCTTTAGGCTATTTAGGAAATGCACCTTTGTTCACTCAATCAGTCTAGTTGATCACAGGCTTATTGCAATATGCCCAAGATAATAAAGGTTTATTAAAAAGTATATAGCAGTGGTTCCCAAACTGTGGGACGTACAGTTATTCCTGATGGTGTGCCGTGAGAAGCCAAACCAGACAATGAACATAAAATAATTGGTCATGAGTTAGTTAGATATTAAAAATCCATTTGTAGCACCTACGCATAACAAACTAAGATAAACTACCGTACTTGATAAGTTACTTTTTTTTTTACTTGCTACCGTTCCAAGGGAATCTAGGTCTTCAAGGTGTTATTTCCTCGTCTTTTTTTTTTTCAAAAATCAAAGTAAAAATCAAAGTCAGAAAGTTATCAAAACCTATATCTTTTTTTTTTTTTTTTTT
>CABFVX010007248.1:18292-29066 GCA_902151425.1 Timema shepardi
CTCTGATGACACAGAGTGTTGCCCAGAGTACACCATAGGAGGTTGGTTGCCTGTATGTAGACTATTAGCCGCTCTGATGGCACAGAGCGTTGCCCAGGGTACACCACAGGAGGTTGCCTGTATATAGACTATTAGCTCTCTGATGACACAGAGCGTTGCCCAGAGTACACCATAGGAGGTTGCCTGTATGTAGATTATTAGCTGCTCTGATGACACAGAGTGTTGCCCAGGGTACACCACAGGAGGTTGCCTGTATGTAGACTATTAGCCGCTCTGATGACACAGAGCGTTGCCCAGGGTACACCATAGGAGGTTGGTTGCCTGTATGTAGACTATTAGCTGCTCTGATGACACAGAGCGTTGCCCAGAGTACACCATAGGAGGTTGCCTGTATGTAGACTATTAGCTGCTCTGATGACACAGAGTGTTGCCCAGGGTACACCACAGGAGGTTGCCTGTATGTAGACTATTAGCTGCTCTGATGACACACAGCGTTGCCCAGAGTACACCACAGGAGGTTGGTTGCCTGTATGTAGACTATTAGCTGCTCTGATGGCACAGAGCGTTGCCCAGGTTACACCACAGGAGGTTGACTGTATGTAGACTATTAGCTGCTCTGATGACACAGAGTGTTGCCCAGGGTACACCACAGGAGGTTGGTTGCCTGTATGTAGACTATATAGCCGCTCTGATGGCACAGAGTGTTGCCCAGAGTACACCACAGGAGGTTGTCTACACGTACCCGCAATGAGATGATGTGATGATAGTTATTACAAAGTTGTGGAGCCGGGGTGAGTCTTAACCTAACTTAAGCCTAATTTACCAAATCCTGCTGTGCTTTGGGGTTTTTCCCTTGAGGGCGGGGGCGGGGATACCCAAGGTACTACCAGCCAGAAATCGAACCCAAGGCTTGTAGCCAGTTGGACTGATCACCTCAAAATGGGCCGGTTAATACCTAGTTAGTAGCTTATATTAGTGAATTATATAATATTCATAACAACTACAGCTATTTTTTTGTTAACTTTAACACTAGGACAAAATAGATTTAGTGCTGAAAAAACCTTAACTTTTCCTGTCGGGAGACTTCATGATGAGCCAAATCAGATCGAGCTCCCCTAATCATTTGTCCATCCTCTCTACCATCCCCTTCCCTCAAAGAATAAAGAAATGGGCACGGCCCTGGTTCAACCTATCGGAAACCTTTACCAATATGAGACCACAATATGAGGATGATATTCAACTTAGTTTTGAAATTAAATAAGGTAAGAAACAAAACAAGAAAAGTTTAATATAATCTGAAGAAATTATAGATAAGGTATAGGAATTTAAATTAGAAATAAATCAGATAAGCACATATATGTAATTTACGACCTTAAATAATAATTATTATTATTAGCACCATGTCTTATTACCCGTTCAGGTTATACGTATCTACGCTAATGTGTAATGGTAGGGTGATTGTGATATGAAATGGAGGACCTACAGTTTAACGGGGAATCCGAACCACGGTTGAGGCCTGGCATTCCCCACATTCACAAGTTGTGATTAATACACGTCTTTTCAGAGGTGAGGGAAGTGTTTAGAAATCTGTGCCGGGACCGAGGATTTAACCCCGGACCCACATCACAGAAGTTTGACAGCTTACCCCTAGACCGCCAGGTCACCATACGATCTTCAAAAACTTGTTTAAAATAATTGTAGCATCAAAAGATCTGATCTTATCCAAAACATTTGATGTGAACTTATTGTTCTTCATACAATGGAATATTTGTTGACTCCGGCAATCCTCTATTCCACGTGAACTGTTTGTTACCCGTATTCTCGAAGATTGGTTGACTCCCAAGACTAAAATGGTTTTAACCTTCTTTTGGCTGTGTAATCCTTCTCCCTCCATCATTCGTAAAAAAATAATCTCAACTCAACAAAGAGCGATTTTTATAAATAAATGTACAAATTTATTTATAAAAACCATCCTCTTTATTCGTCGTGCCCCGGTGGTCTAATGGTAAAGTGCTTGCCCCAGGACTCGAGATTCACGGGTTCCAACCCATCTGAAGTTGACGGATTTTGTCCGAGCAGCGAAAATCCTTAGCACAACTTCCTTTGGGGGGGATGTTGAAGCCGTCGATCCCCTAGCTATTGGGGCAGGTGAAATATTTCTTGAAGGTAGATGAAGTGTATTTTCACTCACTCGTAGAATTATTTGAGGAAATCGATGGGAAACTACCACACTTTCAGGACTTCCCTAGTTCATGTACAGATGGTGATGGCGGGTGACACTATCCAGCAGAAGGACAGATCGTGCACTGCTACAGAGGGGAAGTACACCAGGACCAACCTTCGAGCTATATATTCATTATAGTATTATCCGTAGTAGGTTTTTAAATCTTTTAAATATATAAGGAAGCTCTTTTATATATATAGTGTCTGGCGAAAATGTCTATAAAAATATTTTAGCTCAGTAAAATCTTTTACAGACTTCATATGTAATTTAGGTCAGATTTATTTGTAGCCTAAGTATACAAAGAGAGAAAACATTATTTTATTTAGAACCCAACATTAATAATTGAATGAAAATAAAGAGATGCATAGCTAATGAAAACCCTGGGTTTATTTCAAAGGACACAGCCGTTTTATATTAGGTCCAAATTAGATTCATTTGGAGCATAGTAAAAAGTACAACCATTTATAAATTATTTTCATTGTGACCACTCTGTTGATACGGATTGACTGCGGGATGGTTAATTCCACATCTTGTAAAGAAAAAGTTTAAACCAAAGAATTGATTTAAAATTTTATTTTAAAGTGAAATATCATAATAAAAGTTATATGGAATTTGGAATAAAACAAAAGTAAAGTATTATTTTAAAAGGTTTTCAACAGTGAAGTATCACAATAAAAGATCTATGGAATTTGAAACAAGAAGATTGGGCGCAGTGTCCAGATAGTAATGTGGATGATCGTCAGAGACTGTCATTTGATGTGTGTTTATAAGGCGAGAGAGTCTGGAGATTGAATACGGTGACTTTTTTTTGGCATCAATGGCCAGTATTTCCTTATAGAGAGCCTATTTTGTGTCAACTGCTTGATGAACGTAGCGAGTACGCTGTTAAAGTAGACGGTCGCAGATTGGTAGGTAATCATATATGTCATATTGTTGGGGTTCTGGACTTTGTAATTTTATTCGATATTTCAAGCTAGTAGCGTGTCGTTCATGAAACTGTAGCATGGATTAAAAGTAATTTGAAGCCAATACTTTTATTCAAAAGAATACTTACAGCCAGAAATGGCCTATTCTAATAGATTAATAGATGCAAATATTATTTTGTCGGGAATAATCTATTGTTTTTAACGATTCAGAGGCTCGTTATTCATGAAGTGAATCGATTTTCTCTCTGCAATTTTTAGTTTCTCGCTATCTTACAGGTAGAGAAAGTATTATGATTGTCAAAAGAATCGAACAAAAGATTTTTATGAATGTTGATGTTTCATGACCCCACCCCGAATCCAAAAAAGATGTTGTTTTTGAATTTCCTTGTGTATGTCTGTCTGTAACTCAGACTAGAGCCTTAACTATTTTACTGACTGGACCAAAACTTAGTATCTAGGGTTTTCATAGGGTTGCCCCGAGGGGTTTTACATTTATAAATATTCCAAACAAAATGGCTACTCTCAATATTTCGGCAAAATGACTTTAAGGGTTCCAGTCTGATGCTTAAATTCTTTTTTTTTTTATCATATCTCTGTAACTCTTTGAGATATGAAATTACTTATCATTGCAAATATGTAGGGCTATTTATAATACAAATCTTTAATTTGAAACATATTTTTATAAAACCAAATAATGTTAAGCTATACGCGAACATATATATGTTTTAACATTTAGAACACTAAAGGTTAATTAATTCGACCGTAAAAAAAATCTAACACGAAATGTTGATGGATGTCGACACCTCATAGCCTCCTCCTGACCCTAAAAAGTTGTTTTTGCAGTGTTGTCTGTATGTGTGTCTGTTTAACCCTAAAATTAAGAGTCTATTAATAAAAAGCTAATGGAGAAAAAATCGATTTTCTAAAAATCGGTTTTAACGATTTTGATTAAAATTCGTATCTAGGAGCTATTAATATTATAAATAAAATTGATATCTTCATTTCCCAATGAAAATTACTCTTAGGATACGTTACAGAAGCGAAAATTTCCGCATCTCCATAACTATTTAAGATACTAAATAACTTATTATTGTAAAATTGTATTACTATTAAAATTAAAATAAATTATATGAAATATATTTTTATAAGACCAACCATTTCTGAAATATTTGCAAATATATTAATACAATTTTTTGAGCTTTAGTTGTAAAGAAATACTACTTAAATTTTAACCCACTAATTCTCTAATAACATAGAGTAATTAAATATAGTTAAGTCTTTCAAAAAGTTTACGTTATTTTTACTTTAACCTCTTAGGAGAAATGTTTGTACAACATTGATCAATCTCCTTCATTTTGGACTCAATAATAAATATTTACCTTTGTTATTTGTCAAAATTTATAAATGAGGAATTTAATAGCAATGCGATGACCTGAAGATGTGCAACACCTAATTAAATGTTAAAATTTTATCCGGAAGTCGAAATATTAATACGAAGTGTTGAACCTTGTGGACCCAATATCGATCTTCTTTATTTGTCCAAACATATAAATGAGGACAAACATTCTTTAAAAATAAAATTATAACATTTAAAACCGTGACTTTAAAAGGTTTTAAGTAAGTATAGTGCTCGGTTTTGCTAGTGTATATTATTTAGTTTCCTATAGAGGACCTATTATGAGTTTTGTGTTAATATCTCTATTTTTAAACAATATAGCGAGAAAGTCCGTGCGGAGTACCGTACCATTTATTGGTTTTTAGCACCGCCTCTTACTTCCGCTCTACGATTGTTAAATAATCGAATAAAAGTATTTAAAAAGGTATATTATATTACTTCACAACAAATTTATTTTTTAATAAATTAGCATAAATTTCATTAATAAATAAGTCAGATAAATTGAAAACAAATAAAATGTTGGCTAAATCTTTTGGGAATTGTAATATTGCATTGAGAATATTAAAGTGTGTATTATATGAGAAAAGATTTTTTTTAAATTTGGAAACAAAAGTTGTTGTAAGTGAACGTAACTATATAACCTCAAGTAGAGAAGTAGACAATTTATTTAGCTCTAATTATTTCACATGTTTGGGTGACCTGGTTGTCTTGGAGTAAGGTGTCAGACTTCAATGCTGGCGGCCGGGGTTCAATCCTCGGTCCCGGCACAGATTTATCTGATTACCAAACCCTTCCTTCACCTCTGACAAGACATCTTGTGAATGTGGGGAATGCCCCACGTTAAACTGCCCCACGTTAAACTGTAGGTCCTCCATTTCTTCTCACAATCGCCCTACCATTACACATGAGCGTAAGTGCGTACAACCCGAACGGGTAGTAAGACACGGTGCTAATAACAATAATAATTTCACATTTTTGATGATAAGGAAAGCCTAATGGTCATAAGCATATTTTAGCGCAAAGCACTAATAATATCTATACTGTACTCACTTTTATGTGATAGAGAGGTCAAGGGCAAACTGGCAAGCCCAATTTGGAATATGAGCTTATTTTGAAAATATGTAGTATGTAGTAGGTATCTCTGAAAAATTATTGCTTGATCAAAAGGGGTTTTTTTTCTTTACTGGGACTGAAAAATGTATATAAAATAGATTAGGATGTGCTGGAGGTAGAATCGATTAATGTTGATTTTTTTTTCTTGTAAAATAAATTAGTATTTTAATTCTGGTCAAGATTGCTGAGAGTGTTGTTTCCTAAGCCATGTATCTTTCTCTCCGCGCAAATGCTTGTAAATTTAATATTAATTCTACCTTACTCATTCCTAGACAAGAGTGTAAGTATGCGAATAATAATAATAATCCACAGTTAAAATTTACAAATATAAGTTAATACGAGTCAAGAGAGATTTATGTTATCTTCTATACTAATAAAATGAACTATCATGGGCATTTCTCGATATCTGTATAATTCTGTGTGCTCCTCAAAGCCGGAATTTTAAAATTTATATTAGTTTCTTCATGAATAACTAAAAATCATGTCGGAAGCAAAAAAAAGCAACGGGAATCGCAGGGCTTTAATTTTAAAACTACCTCCCAACAAACAATCATTAAACTAAAAATATATATCTTCTAGGTACTTAAACAAATAAAATAATAACATAAGACTTAGCTACTGCCATACCATTTTAGCTAATTTTATAATAAGGCAATATTTATTTTGTACAGAAAAGGCTTGATTATGTAAATTGTTTTAGACATCGAATTCGTTGTAAGGGAAGTGTTTATTTGAAGGGCACACGTAGTATATCTCATAACGTACTGTAATTCTTTTGATGGTATAAAAGCTGAATATTGATGAATGCTAGATTCCAACATTAACCCCCCCATTAAATTGTTTTAATCAAGTATTTACATTGTTATTTGGATGATTCTAATCAAGTTTCTAATTATATTAATCATGTAATTTGAATGGTTTTAATGAAGTTTATTCATGTATCATTTAAGTTATTTGAATGAATTTATTTGGATGAATTTGTTTGTAAACTTAAATATTTTCCGCGATATAGACTAACATATTTTAATATTACAAATTGTAGGTAACCTGGTGGTCTAGGGTTAAGGTGTCAGACTTCTATGCTGGCGGCCGGGGTTCGATCCCCGGTCCCGGCAAAGATTTATCTGATTACTAATCTCTTCCTTCGCATCTGACAAGACATCTTGTGAATGTGAGGAATGCCAGGTCTCCACCGTGGTTCGGATTCCACGTTAAACTGTAGGTCCTCCATTTCATCTCACAATCACCCTACCATTACATATTAGCGTAAGTGCGTATAACCCGAACGGGTAGTAAGACGCGGTGCTAATAATAATAATAATAATAATAATAATAATAATAATAACAATAATACAAATTAATAGTAGAGCTACATATAACGTTTTTCAGCTATTGATATTTAGATTACGTTCGTTTGATGATATTTACCATAGCATGCTTTAAATATATCACAAAATATGTAGGTAATGGAAAAACAGTTATTTTACAATCATATAACTTACTGTAAATTTTTGTTTATGCTAATCATCTAAGACTCATATTTTGTTGTTGTTAAAACTCAAAAGTTCACGACTAAGCGAAGTACAAATGTGGAAAGCTTTAGAATCATCTCAATGATAGTCTCAGAACATATATAAAACAATTCTCTGCTGTAAATATTGACAAAATGTAGCTCTCGTTATGATCTTAGTGTTAGTACACTATTTCAAACTTTGTAGAATTAAACCATATGATTTGTCATTTGACAAATGAAAATATGAAAGTAATATTAATAACTGAGATAGCAACCATCTAAAAGCCCTATCGCATCGTATGAAAAATATGTTGTTTAAAGTACAGGATTGGTAAAATTATATTATTATTAATACAGCAATTTTATTTTAGCGCATTGAAAATATATTTTATTTACATTTTATCCATAACATTAAGTTAATGTCAGATTGGTTGTTTTTAGCACCACGTCTAACTAACTGTTCAGGTTATACGCATATGTACTAATTGCGCTATTGGGCTGGGGATGAGGATAGTTGAATTTGGAGAAAGTGTATTTACATTTGCGTGGAGGGATAGTGAAAAACCATTTTAGTAAAAAAAATCTTATTACACCCGACCGGGATTCAAACTCTGATATCGCTGTCATTGACAGTCTAGTCTATTACGAGAGTGATGCCCGACGTCTTAGACCATGCAGCCACCGAAGCAAGTTCTAAGTAGTAGCTAAGCAATTATTATACTAACGATATAACGATTAATCAATTTCTAGCTGCCCGCTTCGGTTCCCACATGGTCTAAGGCGTTAGTCTCATAGTAGACCAGAGCGCTGATGATGGAGATATCGAGTTTCGAATCTCAATCTAGTGCAATGAGGTTAGTTTTTCCAAAATGGTTTCCCACTTTCCCTTCACGTAAATGCGGATACACTTCTTCTACATTTTGTCTTCTTTATCCCAAAAACCATTGGCGTGATTAGTATAAAAGCGTATAACGAATGGGTGGTGAAAAAAAAATCTAGTTCTTTAAAAGGATTGATTCGATTAAGTCGATTATTGAACTGAAATCGCCTATCGCTACTTACAGCCCGGTATCGGTTTAGTATATCCACTCTTTTGTAGCCTGAATAAAAAATAAATTATCGCAATATTGAGCTACCTTTATGCACTCTGGTGGATCTTTTATCAACTGTTATTCAGATTCGAATATAGTGCCGCATTCTATTGAGATAACATTGAACGCTTTTGGTCGGTTGCTCAGTTTAGAAAAATTTTATTAGTAAAACAAAATGTTTTCAGTTTCAATTTGATTTATCTTGTTTTCATTTGAACTTTGTATACTTTTATATAATTTGATAAGCCCGTTTCAGGTAATATAAATTACGAGGAAATTGCTGAACAGATTTTGATAAACGAGCTCTCATTTTAAAGGTTAGGGGTCCAGGATGTCGAAAAAAGTAGTTTTCAACGAAAATAATTGTATTTTACTAGAGCAATTTCAACTTTTCACTATTTGTTTACATCAACATGGAAACCCTGATTTGTGCATAGGTGTGTATATGTAAATAAAATACTTATCTTTGATTTAAAATAATAACAACTCATTTCTTAATTGTATGGTTTGATGTAACAAATAGATAAAGAGCTGGGAGAGGGGTCATTTTAAAGTTTTCATCGTGGCGTGAAGGAGGAAAATATAAGTTTTGATTCAAATAAAACAACAAAAGCTATATAGTTATGTAAAGTTGATATTCTTTGACGAGCAATTTCTTAACTAGAAAGTCTAGAACGGGTTTATGATATAAGTCTTATTCCAATAAAATGCTTAGAATATATTTTAGTACAATAATCTGAAATCATCGCTGCAGAAAGTCTAGAGAGGGTTTATGATATAGATCTTATTCCAATAAAATGTTTAGAATATATTTTAGTACAATAATCTGAAATCATCGCTGCAATGATCCACTGGTGCATAGTATATAATTATTCAATATTAAATTCAATATAATATGAGTCCTGCCAAGTAAGTTATCTTATTTAATATTTGGACTTGAATGATCTTTTGGGCTATCCACAACTTGTGAAATTTAATCTAATCACATTAAAATTTGTTGATTTTTTTAAAAATTCACCAATATTCATATATCTAGATCTATAAAAACAAATAATAAAAAAATAAAACTTTTACGAGCTTACTTGATAAGAATTTGAACCCAGGCCCTCCGAGTTAAAGTTAAACATACTAGCAATGTATATTTTCCAACCATAAATTAAAGAGGATACAAAGTTAATTGCCTAGATTGTCTTCTCATTCTAAAAACTGTGCAATTACAAAAAAAAGTCTAATTATGTATGCATTTACAAAACATACATAAGGTCGTGTTTAAAAATTTACTTAATCAAAATAAATGATTACCTAAACTTATTAAAAAATAAAGTAAACCAAGAAAATATGAGCTAAGAATCCAAAATTACCATACATGACAAAAAATTACTCATACAAAACCTTTCCAAAATCAGGGAATCATTGGTAGTTTTATTGTTCTCATGAATTGTTTGATGACTTGTCACCAAAATCCGGGCCCTGGTGATTATTAAAGATAAGGTTGCTAGAGCTAAAATTAGATGGAGTGTACATCTTAAAAACATTTTAGTTATAGTTGTTTTTGAGAATAATAATGTCCAAATCTAATAAAACTAACAAATTTGAGCATGTTTGGTGCAATAAAAGTATCATCAAGCTTATTGTTGGTATCTGTGACAACGTAATCTTTATTTTATTTAGGGTGCAAGATTTTTTTATTAATACTCAATTTATAAGAATATTTTTAAACATCAAACGATGGCCAAAATTGACCTAAATTTTTTGATTAAAATATATTTTTACTTATTTCAACCAAATTAAGTATAACTAAACTACTCAGCTGCACTGATAGGATAGGGAGGAGGGGGAATAATACGATATTTTGTAACCATACCATCATTTGCGTGGAGGAAGAGTGGAAGACTATTTTAGAAATACCACTCTCAATACACCCGGAAGGGATTCACAATGCTGACACATAAATGCGCTTATATATTAAGAGATATTATTATTATTATTATTATCACCGCGTCTTACTACTCGTTCGGGTTATACGCACTTACGCTAATGTGTAATGGTAGGGTGATTGATGGTAGGGTGATTGTGAGATGAAATGGAGGACCTACAGTTTAACGTGGAATCCGAACCACGGTGGAGGCCTGGCATTCCCCACATAGAGTAATGTTGCTAATAAAAACGGTCCTACCTTTCAGGAACATTTAAACTGTTTACCGTAGTAATATCATTATCTAGCACAGCGTCTTACTACCCGTTCGGGTTATACGCTTTAAGTATTAATTACGCTAATGGGTTAGGAATTGGTAAGGTTGAATTTAAGGAAGTGAACCCGCATTTACGTGGAGGGAGAGTGGAAAACCATTTAGGAAAAATCACCCTCAGAGTCAGTAGTAATAAAATAGTAGTTCCAAACATGAACATTCTCTTAACCTTCGGAGACTGGCGATAATAAATAACATGAGGAGGTGCCGTTGTATTTTGGCAACATTTTAAAAAGTTATAAATAACTAGACCCTTCCCCCT
>CABFVX010007249.1:8227-32257 GCA_902151425.1 Timema shepardi
CATCTTGTGAATGTGGGGAATGCCAGGCCTCCACCGTGGTTCGGATCCCACGTTAAACTGTAGGTCCTCCATTTCATCTCACAATCACCCTACCATTACACATTAAAGTAAGTGCGTATAACCCGAACGGGTAGTAAGACGCGGTGCTAATAATAATAATAACTTGTAAGATTTTTTTTTCGGGTCAATACATTTTAAAGTATTTGATTCAACACTACCACAGTTGGTAGTGGGTGTGTTCCATTCCCAATATCGTCATAGATATATTATTAATAAAATGTCGAATGGGGATTGAATATTGTTCTAAATCGTACGCTGATAAAAATACGACTGAAAAATGAACTGTATGGGAAAAAAGATTTTTTATTAAAATAACACGTTAAACATCCGAATCAATATTGTGTATTATATATGAAGATAAAAAAAGGTAGCAACTACTTCTACTTGAGTATTTCTGGAAGACTTAAGTACACCCGATTACGATACACAAAAGGTGTAGTCGACTACTTTGACTCTGTTGTTCCCAACACTAGAGCTCACTGAGCATAGGACGTGAGCAAATCAGTGCTGCCAATTCACATTAATAAAATTATTGCAAGAATTCATAAACAGTTTCTTTTTTCTCACTAGATTTGAATAAATAAAAGCTAGATTTTCAATAATTATTTTTTAACATAGTGGTTAAAGTCTGTTGCCAAATAAAATAATTGATTTATCTCTTTAAAATTATAGAAGTCTATACATACTTTAAAATGTATTGACCAGAAAAAAATAATCTTACAAGTTAAATAAGGTTGCAAATTAATTTTCTAGTATGCAGTGCAATCTTTAAAGAGAATGAATACTTCATGTTTAAGAAAATATTTTTAGACAAGGCTGCACTCTAGTATACAATTAGTAAGTTAAGAAGATTTCATCCTGCTGCCCTCTACCAGAAGTGTGACAAAGTTTTTACGTTAAACGTTCCTTCTGTTAAACCTCAAGTCGGTCATTTGTGGATAAAATTCAGGATTTTCACAAAAGCAGTTTATTACTAAACTATCGGAATGGATATAATTCCGTGTAGATACAATTCCAGTTTTTGTGGATATAATTCCAGTGGATAGAATTCCGAATTTTCACAAAAGCAGTTTATTACAAAATTATCGGAATGGATACAATTCTAGTTTTTGTGGATATAATTCCAGTGGATACTATTCCGAATTTTCATAAAAGAAGTTTTTTACAAAACTATCTGAATGGATACCATTCAAAGTGGATACAATTCAGTCCCCTACTATTAAGAAACTTTGGTAAATTTTCAGGAATATGGTAGTGTGTATCCCTGTGTCTAGAGTCCTATAAGACACCTGGAGGTCCCAAGAGAAGTGATAGTAGTATATATCTGTGTCTAGAGTACAATAAGGCAGGACTTCTCAACCTATTTCCATCTGTGACCGCTTAGGACCAGACACATTTTTTCACAACCCTCCACTAAATGTCAAAAATGCAATTGTTAGTAACACTGTATAGTCGATTTACCAGTTTTTTCGCGTAATCTTTTTGCGTGAACCCCTTTTGATGGAACCCTGTTTTAGCGAAAAAATAAAGTACCTTAAATATGAGTATAGCTATATCACTAAAGAATTATGTTGACTAAAAAATAGTGTATGAAAATATCAAGAATGAAAATTTCTTCAAATAATTTATTATATTAAAAATTTGTGTATATAATATAGTGACATGCAAATTATAAGTAATAAAATGCTAAATAAAAAAATATATATTAATTAATTTGTAATATAAAATTTTAACATACCAAATAAAATGTTACTGAAGGCTGACAAAGATAAGAATACGTTCACCTTAAGGGGATGTCTGTGATTGCTTGTTCTGACAAAATAGCTTGAATTGTAGCTCAATATTTGTCACTGCTGCTCTCATAGTGATATCCATGTTCTTAAGACGTGAGCGGCATTTTGTTTTAAATGCCGTTATTGTCGAAAATGCTGATTCGCACAAATAGGTGGTAATAAGTGGCAGAAGGGCTGCCATCGCCAACTCCGACAATATCGGAAATTCTGCTTTGTCACCAAGATAAAGTGTCAAGTTTTTTCTTGAAAATTCAGGTTTGAATCACATGAAAGTTTTGCAAATTTTTCTTGGCCTTTCAACGAGAGATGCTTCACATTTCCCATCTCCACGATAAAATGCTTTTGAATCCAATCTCATTGATTGTCTAATTCCGGTAGAAAGTATTTCTGAAAATTGTTTTCCAAACAATATAAAATGATCAATTATTATCTGCTTAACCAAGTTGAAACCAAACATATCATCAACAATAAAATCCTCTGTGTATGAAAACATTTCAAATGAGTTATTTTATACTTTATTCTTCCAAATGTTAAATTCTTTCATGAAAGCTTGAATTTGGTCTTTCAATGTAAAAATATTGGTGCTCTCCCCTTGGAGAGACATATTAAGTTTGTTGAGTTTCTCAAATAAATCTGACAGATAACATAATTTGCAAGGCCAATTCTCATTGTGAGAGAAATTGACATATTCAGAGTTATTTTCAAACAGAAATAGTATTATTTCATTTTTTTTTAAACTAATGGCCATCTCAATGCTTGTTCCTTTGACAGCCGCACTTCTTTAGGCAGTAAAAGTGTTCTAAAATTGGATTCCATGTCATCACAAATTTGCAAAGAGGCGACTATTAATAAATTTGACAACCTTAAGTGCATCTTGTAGTACATCATTCAGACCTGTAGAAATGTTCTTGGCCTCTCGATGAATCATGCAATGAATGAATGAAATTAGTAGGCTTGTTGCTTGCAGATTTAACTCATACCTGGAGTCCAGTTATTCTTCCTGTCATTGGCGCTGCACCATCAGTACATACTCCAACATAGTTGTACGTCCATCTAACGACCGACAAAATAGTAGATCTTCGTGGACACTGTTACCGTACCAATACCTGACCTGTGCCAATAGCTGTGCCAAGTTTGTAATGTCAGTCAATTGATCCAGCTGAATTGCCAATTTCGAACTTTCTTTGATTCTTTTAACAAGTTGCTCACACTGTTCGTTGCTAATTTCCACAGTATCATTTGATAATAGATAATTTTTTAATTTGTTTGCATATTTTTCCCCTTGAATAATTTCATCTATTCTAATTGCCACAGGCAACAAAAGATCTTCGGCAAAGGTGTATGGTTTCTGAGCATTTGCAATTATGTAAGAGGCTTCATAAGATGCTCTCAAGTACTTTTTATCGACCAGTAAGTACATGAGTTTAAAGAGAATGGGTTTTTTTTCGAAAAACTGCACAGGCTTATTGGAAAAGGAAGAATACTTTGTGTGAAGATGTTGTTTTTTTAATTTAGCCGGTTTGAGACTTTGCACTCACCGAGCCCTCATTACAAATCAAGCAAATAGGTCTATCTTCAGTATTTGTGGAAATAAATGTAGATTCATATTGCAAAAAATGTTTCATCGTATTTACTCTTTTTCTGCGCGAATGAGAAATATCTTCAGTTTTATATTCCTGCACATTTTTGTTAGTGCTGGATGATCCAGGATCTATAGCTTCAGTATTATCTGCTGTCTTAGTCTTTGACAAATCTAACCACTTATCCATAGGTAAGATAATTTCAATTTTATTGCAATTTGTCTTTGAAATGATGGCAGCCAATAACTGGTGACAGTTAATTATCTGCTCGTCCAGTACATCTTTGTACGCCAGAGATACTAGAACAACTGAACACTGCTGAACAACTGACACTGAACAACTGAACACTGCACAACTAACACTGAACGGTGAACAACTAGCAAGAGCTCTGAACACGATGGATCATAAACTGCTAATAAGGCCTGAACTGTTGTGGAACTCAACTGGTTATTACTGATGATGCTAGTATTTCTATATATCTGTCTCTCACTTGCAAGAATGAGACACAACAGAGCTTACTTTCAAACCTTTCGTTAACCTCACTGGCCAGCAAAGAGCCCTCCCCAAGATGAGACAGTCCCTTCCCTGTCACCAAGAACCTGTTGTCTGCTACCCAGCTTAAAATTGGTACGTTGAGAGATTAGTTAGATATTATTTATGATTTTTTTAAATGTCTTGTGACCCCCAATACTATTTACGCGACCCCCAGATTGAGAAGCCCTGCTATAAGGCACCCAAAGGTCCTGAGAGAAGTGACCCTGACAACAAACTGAGTATGTTAAGACTGTTAGCTGGCGTCCCACACATATATGAATATTAGTGTAGAGGGGGGAGGGGTTTGTACAACAGCGACTAAGATTCTGGACAGGGCGAGTCTTGTTTTATCTTATCAACTATAACTAATCAGTGTGGGCGGCCCGCTAGAAATAATGTGTTACTTGGTTAAGTATATAACAGCTAAAAGAAAAATTGACCGCTTGTATGGTAATCAGCGTTAACAATATTACCTTAGCTATGTAACAATTAGTTGATTCTATCAAACAGAACACAAATTTATTATTATTATTGTTATTATTATTATTAATATTATTATTTTTTATTTATTTTTTATTTTTATATTATTTTTATTTTTTATTATATTTGTTGTTATTGTTGTTATTATTTTTGTAGTTATTTTTTGTTGTTATTGCTGTTGTTATTTTTTGTTGTTATTGCTGTTGTTATTGTTGCTATTGTTATTTTTTGTTGTTATTGCTGTTGTTATTGTTGTTATTGCTGTTGTTATTGTTGCTATTGTTATTTTTTGTTGTTATTGCTGTTGTTATTGTTGCTATTGTTATTGTTGCTGTTGTTATTGTTGCTATTGTTATTGTTGCTGTTATTATTGTTATTGTTATTGTTGCTATTGTTATTATTATTAGCACTGCATCTTACTACCTGTTCGGGTTGTACGCAAGACAAAAATATAAGATCAGTTTTGTACATTAAGCTATTTGGGCATCTTGAAATGCTTTAAAAGACATAGCCCTTCCACCATTCCCCTCCCCCACATCCAACTTTGTCCTTGGTTGAGTATGCAACCTGCTTGGCAATCGTGCGTGAAGTGTAGCGTAGCGCAGGAGCTGCCTATAGTAAACACTCCACCACACCCTAGATAATAGTGTGGGAGGCCTTGCTCTGGAGTGTGATAGTCACAGTTGGGGACAGTAAAAACAAAGACAAGAATATATAGCGGACAAAACCATTCGATAAATCCTCTTGCACAAACAATGGTTCAAGGTTCTGAAAACTGACACGGGAATCTAACCAACGGGTACAAAGCCAAAGGTCCCGGGTTCAGTTCCCGTGTCCATGTGTCATTTTTCAGAATATGATATCTAGATGGTGGAATCCTCACCAAAAAGCATAAATAATAGCTTTAGCCCCAACCGTTTAAACTTACATTCTTAGAGCGTTTAATTAGCTACAATGTAAAGAGAAATTATGAAATAATCCACAATAAAGTATTATTTCAAGCGTTTGATAAACTTAAGAATCAACTTTTTAATAAATAAATTAAATAATACATTACGCTAATTGAATTTCAAATGTTAGTGACTTTACAAAGTATGTTGGGTGACAAAAGTGGGCTTCCTGTAAAGATCAGGGTGGGAAACAAAATAAAAAGATGGGCTAATTGTTGGCTGGAAACAAATTAATGTTTAAAATATTTACCGAGCCACAAAATTAACTTTCAAACCTTCCATCATTTATAGCTTAAATATATATTATAAATTATTCTTACCAGAGCTAACTTAACCTAACTTGGTGAAAGGACCGACTGAAGCTATCACTACAGTCACAAGTGAAACACAAATATTGAATAGCAGTGTTGACTCGCGTAGTCTCTTCTGGTGATGACGTCATCATCTCGTATTGAAATTAAATTATTTGATAAATCTTGTTGTAAATTTTAAATTTGTTAGTATATGAAAGGTTAGATTAAGAGCCATGATAATTATTTAAATAATGAATGTTTTAAAGTTATTTTACAAAACATTCTAAACAAGTTGAAACTAAGGAATGGACACTTAGATATATTGTTCAAAAATATAAAGAGAGAGTTGATCGATAAATTTTGTTAAGTTCTTTGATGTAAACAATAAAATTGCAGATCAGAATGTATAATTAGGTTAATTTATGGTAGCCTAATAATATATTGTCAAATAGTGAACATTACTCATTTAATAAATGATTCATCATAAATTTAGCAGTATACGAATCTAAATTACATGAAAAATGTTAAAAATAACAAAACAGGTTAGACAATATGTTATGTTTAAGTTCGTGTAAGTTCAGAATTCAAATTATAAAAAATTTTGGGTTAAAATGTTAATATCTGCAAATATATTGATTAATTTATTGAATATTAATATACGACGACTTTAAGATATGCAATATTTAATGAAACAATGTTTAAAGTATATATAAGTAATAGAACTGACCAGTACAAAAGTTGACTAGTACAAAATTTTAATTCATAGGTTAACCAATTTGAAACTGATATAATTGATGTGGATAATTTTGTAATATTCTAAGTCTTATCTAATATTTCTGGTCCCATTACACCTTTTCGCATTTCTAGCATTAAAATGTCGCTGGAATACTCAATCCTACATGTTTCGACAGACAGGTGTCATAATCATGTTAAATGAGCCGTTGTGAAGGACACTAAGTGTTGGTACGACGGAGAGATGTTAGGTTTGTAGGCCTACCCTAATAATTAGGGTTTTTATATTTATCACATTTTTGCCGTTTAACATTCGGGTGTGGCAGTTTAAATCAGTTCCGTTGTGATGGGAAGTTGTGCTAGTTTACTTCATGTAAAATCAGGAGTTGATGTTCAAACAGGATATAAAGGAAATTGTGCTTCACTTTATTATTATTATTATTACTATTAGCACCGCGTCTTACTACCCGTTCAGGTTGTACGCACTTACGCTAATGTGTAATGGTAGGGTGATTGTTAGATGAAATGGAGGACCTACAGTTTAACGTGGGATCCGAACCACGGTGGAGGCCTGGCATTCCCCATATTCACAAGATGTCTTGTCAGAGGTGAAGGAAGGGTTTGGTGATCAGATAAATCTGTGCCGGGACCGAGGATTGAACCTCGGCCGCCAGCACAGAAGTCTGCCACCTTACACCTAGACCGCCAGGTCACCTGCTTCACTTTATGAGTTGGGTTTGCAATGGAAAAAGGTAATATGGGGTCACTCTTATTTCCTGTTTCTTAAAGAGTTTTAACTGTATAATTATTTATAATTACTTATCAGACTCTATAAGTTTTGGTAATATTCAATTTCATGTCTTCTTGGGATAATAGCAATGGAGTATATAAATATAGTTATGTAACAAAGGGAACGTGTGGTATTTTGAGAAATATAAGTACGGGTGTGATATCTTACTGTGGTCGTTGTTGTGTCGAGAAACTATAGTTGGTTGTTGAGTGCTGCTCGAGATACAGTAGGTCACTCCAGGCTTCTGCAAAAATACACAATCAATGTAAACTAGGCTTAGTTACTGTCAGTGGTGGTAAGACATTATTATTATTATTATTATTATTATTACAGTCCCAAGAAGAAAGCAAAGGGAATTTACCCAACTAACAAATTGTGAATAAACAAAATTTACTAAACCATTTAAGTGACCCCAAGAAATATAAATATTGGATATGGTATATTTTGTGTTGACTTTTGTTACGTTGCATTATAATGTCGACCCTTTCAGGGTGTCTACTCAATCTTAGAAAAAATAATTCCCTGAGAATTCCAAGTTTTCTGGACAACTAGACACCCTGTTATATTTCCATGTTGGCGCGATTGTTTCCTACAGAAATGAAAGATTTTTTTTTAATAATGTTAATGAACCCTTTTTATGTATGTGTTAAAAGTTAGGTTAAGTTGGGTTGAGTAAGAAACTATGAAAGGTTTGAAAGAAATATTTGTATAAGTTGACTAATAACAATATGGACAGTAATGTGTTAGGTATTTTATGTGACATTTTCAAGGCCTAGTATTACAAGTGTTTGTCGTGGTTGTAACCAGTTTAGTTGCGATGGATTCTTGCGCGAGCTTAAAATCCGATTTATTTCATAAAATAATTTTAAATATATGAAAACACCGTCTCATTTTAAAGAGTTGGGTTGGCTACAAAAAAAAAACGGTGAAATGTGTTCATTAGATTGTGAGTTTGTAAAAAATGTTAACTATTATTTGTGGGCCTAATATAGTTTGAGGTGCTCCACATATTCACAAGTGAGATGTATTTCTAGCCGTGCCAGACTTAGGGGAGTTTGGTACTTTTTTATTCCTTTCAAATCCATGTGCTTGCCATCTTTCATCAATAGGTAAAATACAATATTTTTTAAGAAGGCTTAAATGTGCAATTTTTTGTAGGATCAAGGCCTACTGGCCCCCTGTAAGATTGTCAAGATAGGTGACAGCGTATAGCCCGAACGGGTAGTAAGACGCGGTGCTAAATTATTTAAGATAGGTGACTACATAATATTTGTGCTATTTTCTTTGTACAGTAACCCCGTGGCTTCTTTGGTGCTGACTGACAGCTCACAGCTGACAGTCAACATTTAGGTATGTACCTAAATTTTGACTGTCAGACGTGACAGCTGCTAAACACATGTTTTTGCAAATCATATGGTTCGGCGTAGGGATACACAATTTTGTCTGATAACTTTTCAAAGCTTTTAGCTGTCAGCTGTGAGCTGTCAGTCAGCACCAAAGAAGCCATGGGGCTACTGTATATTTATAATAAAAATCTAAATTCAAATATCATGCCTGAAAGTAGTTCACACTAAGTTATATAACTTATATAATCATAATAGTAAAGATACCCTGCATGAACTGCAGAGTGGGCTAAGCATTAATAAACTAAGGCCTAGCTATAGTATGATTTTGGTAGGAAGAACAGTAAAAGTTAGTTACTAAAGTTACTAAAACAATTTTAATATATTCATACATCAAGTCAACGGTGAAATGTGTTCATTAGATTGTGAGTTTGTAAAAAATGTTAACTATTATTTGTGGGCCTAATATAGTTTGAGGTGCTCCACATATTCACAAGTGAGATGTATTTCTAGCCGTGCCAGACTTAGGGGAGTTTGGTACTTTTTTATTCCTTTCAAATCCATGTGCTTGCCATCTTTCATCAATAGGTAAAATACAATATTTTTTAAGAAGGCTTAAATGTGCAATTTTTTGTAGGATCAAGGCCTACTGGCCCCCTGTAAGATTGTCAAGATAGGTGACAGCGTATAGCCCGAACGGGTAGTAAGACGCGGTGCTAAATTATTTAAGATAGGTGACTACATAATATTTGTGCTATTTTCTTTGTACAGTAACCCCGTGGCTTCTTTGGTGCTGACTGACAGCTCACAGCTGACAGTCAACATTTAGGTATGTACCTAAATTTTGACTGTCAGACGTGACAGCTGCTAAACACATGTTTTTGCAAATCATATGGTTCGGCGTAGGGATACACAATTTTGTCTGATAACTTTTCAAAGCTTTTAGCTGTCAGCTGTGAGCTGTCAGTCAGCACCAAAGAAGCCATGGGGCTACTGTATATTTATAATAAAAATCTAAATTCAAATATCATGCCTGAAAGTAGTTCACACTAAGTTATATAACTTATATAATCATAATAGTAAAGATACCCTGCATGAACTGCAGAGTGGGCTAAGCATTAATAAACTAAGGCCTAGCTATAGTATGATTTTGGTAGGAAGAACAGTAAAAGTTAGTTACTAAAGTTACTAAAACAATTTTAATATATTCATACATCAAGTCATGCTATCTCCAACTGTCACTTTTGATAGATATCATCAACACCTATAAAAATAACACTAATAATATGATAAAATATTACCGATGTTGGCCGCAAACTAATATGTTTGAATTTTCTCTGCTGTTCTTACAACCAAAATCAGGGTATAGTTAAGAAACAGACATATAAAAAATATAACGTAATAAGTGGAGTATTTTAAAAAGAGCTTACAGGACCCTCTATGATCAAGGATACAAATATTTAGTAGGGATAAGTAACCAAAACTTATTTAACATTGAACACAAGATCAATGCAAACACAATAAGCCCCATTCATCTTATACAGCTTGTCGAATTTGTCAGACACAGGCTAAGCTACAGTTGATTTGAAATTCCAAACAACTAATGAGTATGATTTAGAAATAGAAATATTAAATAAAGAATTAAAAACTTTAAAATAGCCATGCGAGTAATATAAAAGTATTAGTGAAAACTTGAATAATCAAACACTTTTGAGTCATAATTTTGACAGATGATAAATAACTGAATTATTTAACATTACGCTTTAAAAACTATATTACCCTCTGTGTAACAGTAAAATGTACGTACCTAAGGTGATACAATCCCAAATATGAAATTTAGTAACAGCAAAACAACTAAATAAAACCTGACAGGTTATAAACGAAGATATTAGCTAATGTCGGCTACCATATCATAGATCAATTTAAAAGCGGTCTGAAAAGTTCTACATACACAATAAAGTAACACGAGAGTATAGTTCTAAAAGGAGTTATAGAGAGCGCCACAGCACAGGCATAGTTCGAAAACCACTCATAGAAAGCGTCAAAGCAAAATAATAATTCAATAATATGTAATAGATAGCGTAATACTATGATTATGGTTATTTAAGATCGCACAAATTTATCCTGGGATATGACATGAAAGTATGGCTTTTCTGGAATCCTAGTTTGAACTTTATTGCATGATAAAATATTTATAATGACTTCTTAAACTAATAAAATTTAAACTAATGTAAAATTTCAATTTATGTAAATCCATAGGCCTATAAGTGAGCTCTAGCTCTTTGTATCATGTAATTAATTATCAAATAAAAAAAATCCAGTTAGAAAAATAACCATAAATAGCTGTGAAACTTGCGTCTTCTGAATAATCTAACTTTGACATTACACCACAGATTAAACTAGCAATCTAAAAGTTTAAGTTGACATATTTTCTATATTTTAAATTGTGGTACGTACATACATTGTGTGAATTATAGTACTATGTGCCTACAACAATCCTACATAGCTGTGGAACCTGGTTCTTCTAGAAATATTTAAAAAATTAACTTTGAACTTACATTACAAATTAAACTATCCCTCTAAAATCGAAAAGTTTAAGGTGATACAGTTTCTATATTTGAAATTGTGGCACGAGGACACTTGCACTGGGATTCTGGATCTTTTCTTTCCCTTTGAAAGAGAGTCGTCATGTCGTCCCCGACCGTCGACTCTCTTTACGAGCAATATAGCGATTCCGGATCTCCTTTTGATCGATTTTACAATCGACGAGTCTCGTACGCTATCGAGAAATGTATCGTTGGTAAGGATTGTAGCAGTGGCAGCTCGTAGCTAAAATTAGTGTGATTGCTGCTCAATAAAATGTTTAGTCTTTGTTTTAAAATTGTATAAAAGGGTAAAAAAATGTATAAAAAGGAAATTTATTCAGGAACTTAATAAAATCTTCACAATTTTTTATTTTTTTTTACTTACTTACTTTAACTTAAATTGTTTCAGTTCAAGCTTGATCTATTCATTTAAAAATGAAATACATTCTTCTTGTTTTAACTTGCGCAAAAAGTTCAATAATTTTCTCCTTGATCTCTGGATGACAATTGAAGAATTTTTTTTTCCAATTGAAAGTTCTGCTGCGTATTTAGTCTTTCCGAATTCATAGTGCTTCTTAAAAAAATATATTCTTTTCAATCATGGAAAGAAGCGCTCTGCCTCTGATGTAGTCAAGAGGATTTTTATCAGTTCCGTAATTTCACTAAAAACATCATCTAGATTATTTTCCAATATAAATTTCAGCAGTTCAATTAATTTGCAATATTCATGAATATCAGTCATACAATAAAATACTTTTAGTTCAGCTTAAGTGGTCAGTACTATTTCTTTTATGGGATGTTCATTCGTAAATACAGAGAAGCAATTCTTGTTGAACAATTTAGCAGCTACTAAATGTTTAGTGGAAGAATATCTGTCCATTATATCAACACATATATAGTCACACACTTTCTTAGCTTCTGCCATGAGTGTCTTTGAAGGATTCTCACAGTATTTTGAGTTTCTCAATTCTAAAATAGCAGTTTTGAAATTTGTTATATACTCATTAACTTTAAACACACTAATTTCTTGAGATTGCATTTAGCTGTAAATTATTTCTACATGAGGCATAATCTGATGAAAAAGCTCTAACCAAAACTTGAAATTATCATCACTCGGGTATTTCAAAATTCCTGTTGCTT
The DNA here is from genome assembly GCA_902151425.1 of Timema shepardi. NCBI lineage: Eukaryota > Metazoa > Arthropoda > Insecta > Phasmatodea > Timematidae > Timema > Timema shepardi. Next base: position 20,508 of record CABFVX010007249.1, read on the forward strand.
CTGCAATGGTTTGATCTGCATTTAATGTTGACTTAATTTCAGTAAGGCAGTTTTTTTAAGGTAGTAAATTCACATTAACTCTGTTTATGGTCCGTATGTTGAAATTACACCTTGTAAAGGATGGACGTGGAATGCTGATAATGGACACACGTTGTGGTGATCTTGAGAAGAATATCGGAATAGCCAGAATGTTAGAGAAAAAAAAAATTATTGCGTTTTGTGAAGTACTTGCTGCATTTCTCATTATTAAATTAAGTTGATGTGAATAACAATGAATGAAATGTGCTTTACTATAAACTGCCTTTTATTTTTGCTTAAGCTCCTCCTTTTTTGCCTTTCGTGAAATTTGCACCATCAGATGTTTGAGCTATCAGTTTTTGTCCATTTCCTTGAAAGATTATGTCCAATTGTTCTAAAATACGTTTTGATATGCCATCTGCAGTTTGATTTTCCGGAATACAGAATCCACAAAAATTCTCAAATATTTCTTCATTCAATACGTACCATAGAACAAGGACCATTTGAGTGTGTTCCGAAAGATCTGTTGTGTCATCAGCCATGACAGCTACAAAGGAAGCTTTTCTAATGTCCGTCCTTATCTCCTCATGGTATGTTTGTAGTAGGCAGTCAAGTATCTGAATTCTGAATGGTCTTAATCCTCAAAATAGCCTTGGATTTACTGAATCGTCTTTTTCATCATTTCCACGTAAGGGAGTTTCAAGGTTTCCACAAAAGTAAATGCAGTCTATTATTTCGGACAAAATTTCACGGTTCTGTTTAACTTTTATATTATGCTCATTGATTGAAAGTCTGTATGCCTCAACAAGTTTCTCTTTAATACTTACGGTTCCTAAAAGTGACAGTGAAACAACATTATTAACGGGTTTTTTTTTTACTTCTCATGCTTTCAGTTTTATCTCTCATTTTGTTTATATTTCTAAAACCATCTTTTGTCCACGGTGCATCACCTACAAACAGCAAACACGGGAAGCAAAACAGTGCCATTTTTACTTCACAGTTGCAAAGCCAACTTTTCCGTTGATAGCATTCAGAATTAAAGCTAAGAATATATTTATTTTTGTTGTTTTTGCCTGGCTGAGATATTAGAATATCAGGTGTTGAACGACCTCTTTTCTTAACTGTAGCTTTCTCATGGAGAGCGGTTCACACTTTATCACATTCAAGAATATGGTACATGGTTTTTAAGCACAACACACGCTGAGTAAATAAAAAAAATCCTTCCACCATTACGCCAGAGCCAGCACTGGGAGAGTAACAGTTCTCTCTCTACTTGGCAATCCCGCCATCCTCTCCACACTCTCCTATGTGCGCATGCACATCAACCACACCCCCTGTGGGGTCAGTACCTTTACAGTACCACCAATGTTCCTACCTACCCCCACAGGAAGTGAGTTGCTAATTACAATACAAAAGACAAGTAATCACCAGGGACCTTTATTGATCTGTTCTCTACAAGCCCAACCGACCCCTGTCTCACCAGCATAATTATAGTTAAGCCTAAAGGAAATTACTAAGATTATGCCTGGGTAAAGGCAAGAACTAAGCGAAAAATACATATAAGGCCCAAAGGCAAGCTTATTACAGAAGATGTTAACAAAGAAAACAATATACAATTTGGTCTGATAGACTTAAAGACAATATTGATTCTCCGACGTGTCTGACAACACAATGTTCCATACATTTATAGAAATAATATGGAAGTTCTATAATAACAGTAAACAGTTTCAAAAAGGGAGAGTTCTATAATTATAATTGCCGCGGCTCAATGCCTACGCAAGTAAAATACTCGCAACATCTTGCTACTCATAGTACCCAAAGGTACAACACCTCTGTCAGCTATCGCAATAAATAAATACACATCTACTATGTCACACTAGATAGCAAATACACCTACAAAGAAATAAAGACAACTGTGAACTCACATCATAACTAAACTAGCTTCTAATCTGTCAGTTAACATAATAAACATAGTAACAACGAACTAAAATCATCTGGCTGTTAATACAATAAATAAACCCATTTATAATACGACCTACAAGAAAGTAAACAAAGCGACCCACAGTTAACGTCATCTGACCGTTAACACAACTAATAATCAGATTCTTAACAACTTCGGACAGACGGCTACGTTTAACCATGTTTAGAACCCTAGCCTGAAAAATACTAGCTCATGACCAAATATCAAATATATAATAATTTACAATATTCACACCAAGATTTGAACCCTAGCCTGAAAAATACTTGCTCGTGGCCAAAGATCAAATTTATAATAAATTTACATAATCTTCACCAAGATTTGAACCCTAGCCTGAGAAATACTTGCTCGTGGTCAAAGACCAAATTTATACCTTTACAATAACTTACGTTATTAATATCCTAAGGCCCTACATAGTGCCCAAGGGTGCCTTACTTCTAGATGGCATCAACGAGTGCCTTACATTGCTAAACATACGCTTATATCTGGTTCTGCTAAGCAGGGGGAAACATGGGCGGAAAGAATGACTTCATAATGCGGTCATAAATAGCCAATCACAAAAGCTATGTCTTCCACGTCGCCTGCGCACAGCACCGTTGAGACACACAGCCAAGGGGGTGGGGGTGACCACGGGCAGCTGACGCACAGAGAACCACTTAGACCACCCACCTCGTGCACGCGCTCTTCAAATGGATAGTTTTAGTCAGGAAAATATTTGACTTAACTTTGAGTTCCCAGAGTCTATTGCAGTGAGGAAGAACAAGGTCGTTCCGTGGCGTGACCGTATCATTTGTATGAGACCCCAGCTTGACTGTTGAATGGTGAGTACAAAGACGTTGTTGGTGCTGGGCTAGTCTCTATCCACGGTACACGCACAACAGTCAAACACCATGTCGCCTGCACTGTGAAGTGCTCAGTTCCATACAAAGATGTGTGTATCTTTTTCATAAACTGGGGGATGGCTACTGAAGTACTGACACTAAGCTTAAGGAATATATATTGTACTACAAAAATAAATAAAGAATTAAAGAAAAAAATAACTCATTATATTAAATGTTATTGATAATATCAAGTGTAAAAGGGGGTGCTGCAGTTCCGCAGTGCCTATACACGAGCCACCACTGGATTGTAGTACTAGGTACTTACAACAATCCTACAGAGCAGTGTTCTTCTCGAATTCAGAGGGCTTGCTCCGGTTGTGATAAAGGTTAAAGTTAATTTTCTCAAAATTTCCAGAAGAACCAGGTTCCACAATTATGTGAGATTGTTGTAAGCACCTAGTACTACAATCCCCACCAAGTGTTCTCGTACCACAATTTCAAATATAGAAACTGTGGAACTTTAAAGATAGCGATCTATAGAGCTATTTTCACGTGTTTTATAATTTGAAAGTTAATTTTCTCAAAATGTATAGAAAAACCATGTAGCAAATTAATTTAGGATTGTTCTAGACACATAGCTACAATCCTCACCAATTGTAATATCACCGTAATTTTAGTGTTGTTGACTTGAAAGGGCTAATTCAGAGTTAAATGTAAATTTAAGTTTAAGTTTCTCAAAATGGTTTATTTTCTCAAATTATCTTGAAAAAACATTATCTTGCATCATTTTAAAATATTGTTCCAATTTGTATGATAATTTATATTAATCATGAATTTTAAACGTATTTATCAACTATTTTCTTATTTTATATAAACATATCTGGTTATAATTTCTTATGTTGTCACCTTGGGTATATTTTTCCCCCCATAATAAACGTTTAAGGGGTTGTGGAAATTTTCAGTGCGCTTTGGGGCTATCGTTGTATTGCATAATACGGATAAATTTTCGAACTGTCGTTTGCACACTATTGTGTAAGAGATAGAGAAACTTTCTAGTATCTCTTTTTCTCTCTTCCACACACTCAAGACAATGTGGTATTTTGACATTATTCGTTAGTTTGAATGAATATAATATGAGAGACATCAATTTATTAGCTGATAGTCAAAGTAAATAAATGAAGTAAAAAAAGGTTTGACTAGCATAATTAAGTTCAAAACAAGTGACTTGAATTTTTAAATAAGATAATATGAACTAATATATTTACCAGGATTTTGAAAGGAAGCCCATTTTTGAAGACCTATTTTTCGTACAAGAATCCTACAGTATAGTAATAATTTAGTAATATAAAATACCTACTATTATAGAAGGCCAAAATACTATCACACAGTAGTTTTCTAGTATGAAATAATAGGGGTGGCTTAAGGGCTGGGTGAGCCGGGCAGCCGCCCGGGGTGCCAAACAGCACCAACCTAACCTCACGTAGCCTGGGCGTGATAGTAAGGATAAGTTGAAACATTCAGAACTAAAAATCCTTTTACTTTCTTTTTGGGTAACAATTTAACATCACAATTACAATTTATAAATGAAAAATAAATGTGTGTGTGTGACACCTTACCTTACAACTTTTTTACCAAAAATTATAAACTACTCATATCCTACAACTTAGATAAATATTTTTTTGCTAAATATATATTAACTAAACATGTGTAATAATAATAACAATATTATCTTTCTAGTTATTTTAATGACAAACACTTGATAATAAAAATATATTATTTAAAATATTCGTAGCATACAAGAGAAACATAAAGCGTTTTAAAATTACATTCACATATATAATTTAGGTCTTGTGAGCCGTACAAGTAACTAAATGGAGCTTGTCTGGTATGGTTGGTTAAGGAAGATGGAGTTCGAACACTGTACTATTAAACTGAGGGTATTTCCAACCCTCCCTCCACACAATTGTGGGTAAGCTTACCCCTCATAAATACTATTATTGTTCCTACCCCATTAGCGTATTTAAATTATTGTATGAGTGGTAATTATTACACTTATTAAATATGTACGTGCTATCACAAGATATTGAAAAAGTCATAATTACCCATTTTATTCACTATAAGGCGCAGAAGGAAATTGATTGAGAAATGAATACAAGTGAATATAAGTTTGACTTGTCATAATAATTTAAATTTGCTTGTGTAAGTGTGTGTGTGTGTGTGTGTGTGTGTGTGTGTGTGTGTGTGAACTTGACACCTTACCTTTCATCAAATTTAGTTAATTTATAAACGCTACCCAAACAGTGAAACTATTTGCAATAACAATAATAATACACTGGTTTAGACAATATATAGATATATATTATACAATCAACAATGTTGTTCTGTTTGCTAACGTTATATTAACTCATCTATGTAATCAATAAAACTTAACATTAACCATTTTGCGCTATTTAATATTTCATTCTGGCAATGTTGCCACGTGTCTATTGCCATCTCCTTATCTATGACTCTCCGAGGATTTCCAAACAGCATATTCTAGCAATTTTTTTAAAATAAGAACATTTTCTTACTAGTTTTTTTATTGACAATCAGCAATTAATTAATGCAAAACATTAATAGCGTGCCGCAACAACAAAAACATAGAGTTTTTTTGACAAGCAGCAATATTATTTAGGTCCTGTAACCACTACATGTAATTAAGTTTAGAGTTTTAGTGCAACATGAATTATATAATTGTGATAGCAAGAAAAACATATAATCACTCTTTTACCTAATTAAATACATCAGGAGAGACTATTATCTCTCCTACCATATAGAAAATGAGTAGGAGTCACCACCAAAATAGTTCAGGACACGCTGAGAGGCGCTAGAACGCCTATAGACAATGTCTCCAAAGTTTTTACCTGGAATTCTTACTCTTCCCACACCATCAAGCACAATAACGTTTCGTTCATTACCACCCTCTTCCGATAGCACAACGTTTGAACATTTGTTTTTATCAAGTTCTTTTAAGCACTTGACACGATTTTATTCTTCTTTCTAAATCTGGTCTAACGCACTGCACAACACATACTCGTCCCAACAGGCATCCTGGTGAGCAGGATTTGGAGGTGTTCGATGACCTTGATGTTTGTGTCGAATAAGATTGGAGAGCTTTGCGTAGCACCCCTTACAAATGCTGCATTTAAATGACATAGTGGCAACTGGAGACGCATTATAAGAAACGGCGTGTATAAATATCTTTGTGAGACAAAACACTGTCCCTCAAGCGGCAACGGCCTCTACCCTCAAACTGCGTTATCTTATACATGTTCCCCTCTCACAGAGAAAAACTATTTTCAAAATGTCACCACTCTCTCCGATGGCGTCAGCATAGTTTGTGATAATAGTAACGTAGGCTACGGCCACATGACCGTGCCTAGTTTTTAATTCCCTTTTGAACATCACACTTTGTCCTCCGAGATAATATGTCATACAGCGTGATTTAGATTTAAATCACCTACAATCCAAATAATAGGCAGACTTTGGAAGGAAGATGGTACCAAAACTGCCCAGACCTATTATGTAGTCATCGGGTGTTTCACCCATAATTTTAACATTTTAATAAGTTTTGTACATTGTTAAATCCTCGAGATTTATGGGTTATTTGGATTTTGCCTCTTCCTTTGTTGGCGGTGGGCACGCGGGTGACTCTGGCTGTGAGTACTCTGATGACTGGTAGGCAGACGACTCTGGTGGTGGGTACTCAGGTGACTCTGGTTACGGGTACGCTGGTGACTCTGGGGGTGGGGGTGGTGGCCGTGTCGTAATTAAGGATGCTGACAGTTGGCGTGGAGCTCAGAAGGGTGGTGGAGGCCTGGGCCACTACGTTCCCTTTGCGGAAATTGTACACAGCACATATCATATCACACAGGTAAGACACCTAGATTCTCGCGTAGGGTAGTAATTCAATGGCTCTTATCGTGTGACAGGTAGAGTCGCAGAACTTGATGTAGCCTTGATCCTCTGGCACATCTCTGTCGTGGTTCACTACTTTGTAAATTACATGTTTATCGCTCACAGCCACACTCTGAATAATTTCTGCTGTCATATAGGCACGCCTCGAAATTGTATGAACCACAAATATTAAATTAATATAGCCGGTTCTAAGCCAGGCGAGCGTACCTGGCCGCTAAATGTGCTGGATGGTTTGTAGGGTCCTTAACTTGTCCACTGTCTTTATACAGGAATATTACACGTCTTTAACTTACGAACTTGTATTAACTGCCCAGCTGCCCAATGTTGTTGTTGTTGTTAACTGCTTGACTCTTCTGCCCATCCGACCTCACGGTTTCAAGGACGTGATATATTCCTGTCTCAATTGTTCTGGTCAAAACGCCAATCTGGCACCAGTCATCTGGGAAAACCCATTACCGGGGAGGTATTCGACATTACCTAAAACAGCGTAGATTTACCGTTACTCGTCAATTGGGCTATCGCATCCACCGAGGGGTGATTTAATTTCAGGAATCCCACAGTTGCAGAAGTTCTTGTTAGACTTTCCCGATTTTCATTCCAGCGCAAGTGAGCATGCTGTCTACATGTCTGACTCGTCTAATTCTGGTAGGGGAGGTTGAAACAGGGGTGGTTTTCAACTCTCCCTCACTCCACGTAAATGCCGGAACATTTCTACCTTACTCCTCCACCAACAGTGGTAAATGTTGGTATGGCGGATACCTACTTCGACGCATGTCGACGGACGATACCAAACAACTAGTCTTAGTAGTATTTTGTGGGGGATAGCGGGCCCTAACTGAGGCTTCCAAAGCCGCTGATTGTGCATAATCAGAGCTGTGTCAATGCTCTCTAGTTGCGACATCACCGGGAAAAAAAACATTACCGTGGGAGGGTTGCGACACCAAAATAGAATTAGGGGCTTGCGAGAGGGATCCAATGTTCACACTCTACACTAAGCGATCATCGGTACAGGCGATGCCAACACGCCATGGACTGCATGCCAATAAATAAAAGAATTCCAACACCAGTCCCTACCCTACATTTAATAGTACTACGAGTTTAAAATGATAGGTAATTACGAGTCTAAGTAGTTACGAAGAAATGATGAAAATTTTGAAATCTCCTCTATATAAAGTACCTTCAAAGTCAAGCTCATGAGAAAATGAATATGTTAATCTTGTTTATAACGATAAACTGTGTTTAGATATCAAATTCAATCAAAATCATTAGAGCGAATTTCGTGAAATAGATTTATTCTTATGTGGCCTTTCAATAAACTAGCCTTAAATCTAGGGTTAGATATATAATTCCAAAAACCCCGGGAGCTGGTATAAACCCCAGATACAAAGTTTTAACCCAAACGGTAAAATGGTTTCGGTTCTAGCCCAAACCAGACAGCGTAGAGGAAACAACTTTTTTTGTTTCAGGGACTAAGAAACGTCGACATTTATAAAAAAAAATCTTGATTTCTAATTTTTGACGATCACAATATTTTCACTTTGAAGTGTCAAGACAAAGTAAATATCAGTTTACAAAGTTTACTTACCCACAGCCGTTGCTTGCCGTTGGTTTGATCGCAAACGACGGGGAGGTCAAAGTTCGAATCTTATCTGCGTGAACTGAAGATGGTTTTCCCGTTAAATGGTTTTCCACAAGTGATTTATGACTCTGGTTTTCCCATATTGACTCCATGCAAATGCGGGCTCACTTCCTCTTAGCTACAGTAAGAATTTTAATTCTGTCAATTTATATTTTATTTAACTTTAATTTATCCTTAAGTGATTATTATTTGAAACTTATTATTTTCAAAGGACATTGCATTGCGTCGAAGGAAACACCTGAGAATAATGGCCGCTTCATAAAAGGAGGAAAGAGATTGACTCCATCAGTGGGGGAGGATAGAGACGTAAAAAGAAGCGAGGTTTTTTTTGTTAGTTGGCATGGTTCTGGTGGAATAAAAGGGAAGAGACGCGAAAGTTTTTAAGAAAAACTAAAAGAGTTTTTATTCTCTTGGTTTTTTTCTTGTACTGATTTGAAGAAAGGATGGTGAGAAAGGCCGTGCTTTATTAGCGGCGAATACTATGTCCTGAGCTTTCTTCGATTGCTTCCAGAACGAGACTGAGACTTGTGAGATTGTCAGATTCTACTAGCATCTGCCTCTTCAACGCCGAAGACTACATGCCGGATGAAAATAACATGAGGTGATATTAACACTCAACCTAAATTGTGATTCATCTTTTGTTGGATACTATAACATCGACTAGACTGCATTCAACGATTAACATTTTACTACTCAAACTTCAAAGGTTAACTTTAATTATGATTTAATTCACTGACGTAACATTTTTCTTGTAGACATTTGTTTTGTTTCAACATTAATTCTAGAAAGAAAGTCATTTGGTTACTATGCCATAACGACTTCGACGAATACAATGTCCTTATTATAGTTAAATGGTTTTAATGTTCTTGAAGAGATTGACGGTAAAGATATATTTCTTCCAACATGACCCAGAGGTCCCGAGAGAGAGAGAGTCCCGTGCTCAATTAATTTGTAATATTAGATTTAATTTTCTTTCAAATTTCTACTCTGAGATATTGTAGCAGAGAAGAAACTGTTGTTTTGAGAACCCAAATATTGTAATAACTTTATTTTTTATTTGTCTGAGCAAGTCCACAATTCATTTATTCTTTATCTCATGTATTTTTTTAAAATTTGTTGACGACATTGGACTTGAAGTTAATAAATAGATAAATGCTTTATGTAATCAAATATATATCTAATTCCCCATTTTCCTATGTAAATAAATACCCATCCTCACTATCGTTAAAGTTGTATTAAATATTAAAAATAAAGATACAATTCTCACACCACCTTCCTCATCTCTACCCAATCAGACTAACCGGTGTTATGAACGTAGCCGTAAAAAAAGAAATGCATGTACATACCTATTATTTAATTGAAAAAAACTTTAATATTTTTAAAGATATTTCCAGTTATTTTTTTTGTCAACCTATCACCTAGAACAAAGTGTGGTTTTTTCACTTTGGTTTTTCTATCTTCTGTACAAACAAATTGTGATGCACTTATTTTAATGCTTCCTTCCTTATACCATGAATTTAAATAATTAGCGTAACTAGTGACCGTAAAAATTATGTCCCTGGAAAAAACAAAAAGAATTGGCTATATTTTTTTTTTAAATATAGAGAAACAAATATATTTTTATATATTCCTACAGTAATAGATAATCTAAATAAAAATGTCACAATTTACTGTAAATAATGATTTCTTAAGGTAGCTCATAAAAATTATACTTTGACAGGGATTCGAGCCCTTGTCCTTTGATTTTGGACGTCATTGTTCAGACCCCGAGTTTGCGGCGGCATCCCTCCTTGGGGAGAATAAGGGTGATAGCTTGTCCTTTGTTGAGTAGCAAGCAACAGCTACAGTAGCGCACCTCTGGTGATGTGATAATACATGGAACTACTTGGAAGAGAGGTTTGAAAAACCTCGAGATGTACATCCGAATATTAACCAACGTAGGAGGGAGGGGGGAGGAATAATTAAGACCCACCCTTCGAGGTCACCTGTCGAATATGAACAGAGAAGGTTGTTGATGCTTTCAAGCGTAGAAATATGGAACTAAGCGCATGAGTTGTCAAGATTGTCAAGTCTTACCAGAATAATTCTATGTAGTAGTATCCTGGTAAGGGAAAAAACCTCCTATATTTGGATTTCTAACATAATAAACACATGAGTCCAAAATTTGTTGTTTGGCGTTTACTTTTGAAGATTGCTTGGTGACTTCTATAATATATATACATTCATCGGCTTGGCTACTGCCCTACCTGTCTTCCATACATTCATCGGCTTGGCTACTGCCCTACCTGTCTTCCATACATTCAATCGGCTTGGCTACTGCCCTACCTGTCTTCCATACATTTATTTGATGGGACTTTACAGCATTTTCTGCATGATAAGGAAAGGTAAACCTTTCAGGATAATATCTAATAATGCAGCAAATGAGAATTTTTAGCCAGTTTGGAAGCGACGGTGGATCTCGATAATGACTTGCTCACTGATGCTGAGAAATATGTTTTTTCCTGTATAGACAATCTCTTTGCATGCCAGTAACACAAGCAAGATGCAGTCTATTCAAATTAAAATGTGCTCCTAAACCAGAACAATTACAGAAGATACAAAGCATTGGCCCAGCCCTTGTTCTCCGTCAAGAGCTGCTATTCGTGGAAAGTTAGAAAGAAGCAATGCTGTTGCACTGATATGGAAGAAAACCAATCATCAAAAGTCCACCTATTGAAACATGGATGGTGTTTATGTAATGTAATTTACAGTACTCAGTGATCCGAAGGACCTATGTTCTCTAAATACCTTGAAGTGTAAAATGAAGAAGAGGAGGCATACAGGGATGACAGCGATACAAGCGATGACTGAGAGGAGACAACCAGAAATGTGATTTTATATTATATGCAAATCATCTTAAATTTCCTGTACACATTTTTTATAAAAACATTGATTTTAATGATCTATAATAGTTTAAGCTCAAGTGATTCATTAAAATCCATTATATATCCATTTGTTGTTGTTGTGATGTGTTCGTTTTTTAATGGCGTCAGGTGGTATGCATTTTTGAAGTTTTAATTTAAAAACAGCAAAAGTTTACACGCTACTTAAGACTTTGACATAGTAAACTTTTTTATAATTAAATTATCTTCAATCTAAGTGAAAAATTGAACGCTTTATGATTAACCAATAAGAAGTTACAGCCGATGTAAATATGACATGGCGGCCATATTGATGACGTTATAACTCATACCCCCTCCTCTGATTTTTACTATTATTATTATTATTAGCACCGCGTCTTACTACCCGTTCGGGTTATACGCACTTACGTTAATGTGTAATGGTAGAGTGATTGTGA